>CAJQZP010001037.1:6342500-6560000 GCA_907164705.1 Parnassius apollo
GGGCGCCGGGAACTCGGGGCCATTTCTTTTATTCGGTTCCTCATAGTGCGAAATATAGGGTAGTATATTTTACGCCGCTACCACGGCGAAGAGCCGAGTCTGTGCTATCGGCTTGTCGCTCATTTAGCACCACCCGGGGGACACGTGTAGGTTGGTAAAGTCTACGGACGCGAGCGACTTACCCCCTTATAAATATGTGCAGGAGTATCTAAAAAATGAATGTCTTAACTATAGTAAATACCCCTACGGCTAAGATAAAGGAGAACGAGATGTGGAATTTCTACGTAGAAGTGAAGCTATGAACATACTGGTATTCGGAAGTAAAGAAGTTTATACTAAAACAAGAAACTTAAGATCTACATATTCGCATGAGGTTAAGAAAATTAAGAGTACTTGCTGTTCAACGGCTAACATTGAATTTACTATACACAGGCACTAAACAGAATTGTACACTACTTACACTACACATCTGCACTAATCACCCGCATATACTAATCACATGCACTCGCACTAATCAAAATGAATACAGGCCTTTATATACAATTTTTCTCATTTTAAAATTAATCAATGTTGTGTACCAATAAGGTCTTAAATGAGAAAATCCATTCAGGAGTGAGTAGGGGCCTGTGCCTAGCACTGGGACGTATACAGGCTGTAGCTTTAAACTAACTTTTAAGGTCTTAATTAAATTATAAAACTCTAAACAAATCACAAGCAATTAATAATTTTAGATACAATCAAGTTATAAACATTTTGAATATGTTATAGTATTTTAAAATGAGGTAATAGTTTTTTTTTATTATTTCGTTAGTAGAATTTGTTAGATTTTCGCTGCTTTGTTTAGTAGATTTGTCAAATAAAATCAGGTCATGTCACGCTAATCAATCAATGTCAAAAGCAAAACGAAAATGAGCGCGAATCAACCGCAATGCAAAAGTATTCATTGTTAATTTTATTTTAATTATGGAATATAACTTATATAAATCAAATTACTCAAGAACGATTACAAATCTATATTGTGATTTTCTATGCAGTCGTTATATAAAATATCTTTGTCAATGTTTAACATATGAAATAAAAATAAAAACGAAATTATGGATCAAGAAAATCGAATAGTAGTTTTGATTGATATGGATTGTTTTTACTGCCAAGTGGAAGAAAAATTGGACCCTGTATTGAAAGGGAAGCCTATAGCAGTTGTACAGTATAATCCTTGGAAAGGCGGCGGGTAATCACTTATTTTTATCTCATCATTCAATTATTTTCAGAAACTAACTTATTAAACTGCTGTCTTGGTATGGGCTACTAGTCTTGCCTATTTACTACCATAGTAAAAGTTATTAATGTATGGGATTAAAATTGAAAAAAAAAACCACTCCTTTAAATGCACTCAACTGTAGGTGCAATGCTGCTTAGTGCCTGAAATAGGTAAGAAGGTGCTACCTATATGGCCAGACGAACCCGCGATATCCGCCGCGATGTTATGTGACTTGGAATTTTTAAAACATAAGACTAACAAATGAGCCACCTGATGTGCAAATCATTGTCTGATGCTGTAAATAAAAAATGCTGTAGATTACTTGTCAACCATGAGGATTAAAGTAGAATGTCTTTCCACAATAGCCTGCAATTGCAAACTATGTCAGGAGTGACAGAAATCAGCTCTCTCACTCATCCAGAAAGTCAGGCAAACACCTCTCTTTCTTCTTTCACATCGAATTACTAATCATACTTGCTAGTCAGTTGCGTCAGTCAGTTAAGAGTGCTCTTAATATGGCCCATCTTCAATATATTTCAATTTGGTCAATAAACTATCTTCTAGAGCATCCTTACCAACTCTACTACTCACTTCTGCAGCATAAATTTGCTTTGTCACTATTTACTCATTCTTTCTACATGTCCAAACACTAAAGCATTTTCTTAATCCTAGTCACCACATCTTGTTGTTGTTAACCACAGTTTCTCTCCCTATTATTCAGTCACCCTTAACATACTTCATAATGGCCACATTTCTACAGCATTAATTTTACTCCCATGCTGCTCCATGTCCAGTTGTGGGTCCATGTAATCCTCTACTGTTGTAGGTTGTAGAATGAAATGTTATCCCTGCTATGTGCATATTAATTATTAATGTGGTAGATCTGTGCTTCTGCTATATTATGGTTGCAGCAGGAATTGATAGGCTTGACCAGGGTCGGCACAGAATAACCAGTATGAAATAACAGCTTAATGCTGCAATGTTTTGTATGGTTAGTGTTGGGAAGCTGATTAAATGGAGAATTCATTAAATTTTATTAAATTTATATAATTTATAAATTTGTTCTTATTGGATAATAATTAGTGATGCAACAAATACTACTTTCATGAATATGAATTAAAAACCTACTATTCGGCGAATATGATTATGAATATCTAGCCATGGTAATGAAAAACTTATTTATTTGGTGATTTTCTATTATATATTTAAAATTTACAACACGCAAATTTTTATTTAAAAAAAAAAACAAGATTTGTAGATTTTCTTCAGGTTTTAGGCGACTCCTTTTTGCAGTTTGGATGTTCTCAGCCATTGGAAAAAGCCTTTCCGAGAAGACTACATGGTGGACATCTTCTCGCCAAATAAAAGGGCAATAATCAGAGGCAAGATTCAAGACTTCGTAATTCTTATTATTGGGATTGTTAGAGATAATGTTGTTGCTTCTTTGCTTAGCTCTTTAGTAGCCTCTTCAAATTAGCCAGAAGATGAATAATTTGGCTCATAAGAGCCCATTGCCTTGCTGTGATTTCATGACGACAATTTGGTATGGATAGTAAAACATCTTGAATCGCTATGCGTTGTTCATGTAATCTCTTCAACATCTGATATATTGAGTCCCGTCCAGTTTCTACATCTTGAAACAAAACATGTTTCAATATATTATTAGCTTGTTGAGAATCTTTCAGTCGATTGAGTGTTAAAATGAGTAACAACTCCCCTGCTCTTGTGTAGCCGTCGTTGCGGCTAAGGGCCTATGCACACGCCGTATTTTTTACGCGCCGACGCGACAACCCACGTTTTCAATGTCTGCCAGTAATTAGAGTTGCGTACAAAAATATAAGTTTTTAAATATTTGTGATTAGTAATGTCGGAATACGAATATTCGGTAAATGTATGCTATTCGGTGAATACGAATATTCGTATTCATTGCATCACTAATAATAATCATTCTTATTCATGTAAAACACCAGTAAATTAAAATTTTATTACTATATTAATACCTTGATAAAAATAATCTAATATATAAAAATTTATTTTTATTTGTTCATATTTTATGTGCTGCCATACTATTCATTAGATTGCGGTAAAATTTTGTCAACACATTGCTTGCACTTCCCCGAAGGTTATAGGATATAGGTAGGGTATTGAAAACCACTTCCTTTCCAGGAAAAATGTTTACTTCAGTCAACCTTTACACCCTACAGGAACCTAAGAATGCACTGCTGTGATCATGACAATTCACACTCTTACTCACGCTCAATATCTAAATTTAAATTTTGGGACCAAAGGGTTGAACAACTTTACACTAATTGAAAACTCATGTTACGTTAAATTGTTTGAATTAACCTCACACATGGTGTACTTTATTGAATTATAATTTAAACTAAAGATCTCCAAAATTCTCTGCTCCGTTACGCTGTATTTAGATATGTGTATATAACTTTCATAAAATATATGAATTAGTTGTAAAATATCTATTGTGTTAAAGTTATCTTTTCATTCAATCATTTTTGTATACAAAATAAGAACCATAAAAAAGATTATTTTTGTATCTGTCATATATTTTGTTCAATGAGAAATATTTTTATAGGATTATTGCAGTTAACTATGTTGCAAGAGCAATGGGGGTGACGCGACACATGAGAGGGGATGAAGCCAAGGAGAAATGCCCTGAGATTCAGTTGCCTTCCGTACCGTGTCTGAGAGGCAAAGCTGACATTACCAAGTAAGTAACAATGTTATGTAGTAATCATTTAAAATCAACCAAGTTTATCTATAGAGTTAAAAAAGTTAGTAATAACATATTATTTTATGTAAATTTCATGCCATAACATGATATAGTAGGTACGATGAAACTCCATTATCTTATACTACTTACTAAAAGCAACAGAATTATATTACACCAGCAAGATCTTTTAGCTGATTTTGCAGTCGTTTTTTGAGGAATACATTTGAAAATTACCCCAGCTAGTTTGGAAAGTGCATTTGAATTTGTCAATTTTCCTGCCAAGAACAGCATTATATTTGATTATAAATTATATAGCAAAATAATATAAAGCTGCACAGCAATGGGCCAACTGCAAGAAAGGTTCTTCATTGGCAGTCTTGTAGTACTAAGCGGAGTTTAAGTAGGCCCCTCTTGTCTAGATCGAGCGATAAACTGGTAAAACATCCAAGAAGTTGATCAATGCAGGTGGCTCAGAATTGTGTTTGTAACTTACATGCCGGCCTGCCTGCAGGGAGGGTTATGTTGTGGTATAAGTAAAACATTTCTTATTTGATATTAGAATTCCACTTTCACAAAGGAATCTTCCACCTATTTGAAGCCATATCAGCTGTAAAAACATCTCATTTACGCGAGGCGTAAAATCCCCAGACGGGCGATGGAAAGTAGCTTCAAGGATGCCAACATTAGGTACTGCAAAATATAATCCTTTTGCCATACGTGACAATTAAGACAAATCCTCTTTACAATGGAGGGGGCTCATCTCCAGCAGTGGATGTTTATTGGCTGATGATCAGAAAGAACAAAAAAAGGAGAAGGTTCTCAAATAGACTGTATTTTTTTCTGTGTTATCTCAGAACTTTTTTTAGGTGAACAAATTTGAATGATTCATTTTATTTTTATTTTAAAGCCGATGAAGCATGTGGCTCACTGAAACACTAAATTTCATCAAACTGAGCAGTAGTTTTTGAGTTATCATTAGTAGTGCATATTTAATCAACTTCAACTATATTCATGATGTTCTCATTTTATTTATATTGAAGTCAGGTGTACAAAATTTTTAATTTTACTACTTGTTTGTTCTAAGATATCGAGATGCTGGGAAAGAAGTAGCAAAAGTTCTGCAAAGATTTACACCATTGTTAGAAAGGGCATCTATAGATGAAGCCTACTTGGACATAACAATTCCTGTAAGAAGTTATTATTTATATAAATATGAAAAAAATTATTAGTGTGATTTAAAACCATCCAATTATTACTTTTTTGTCTGCAATTACGATCACCATAAGTCCAGTAGGCAGATTTGTGATTGCCAGCACCAAAGACATTACTTGTAAGAGTGGGCAACTCTCAAAAAAAGACAATTAAAATGCTTTTTATGAGTTGTTTATGCAAACATTTCAATGGAATTATATAGGAAATAGTTTTGTAGTGAAATTATGACCATCATAGGTTTATTTTTAAATACTTAATATTCATTTTTTTTGAAAATCAACCAAGTTTTGAGACACTTCTATGATTAAGAAATTAAAATTATTAATAATGTAGTTATTTATTAATAGTGGCTTCAATTCAGGATAGAGCTCAAAAAAAGGACAGAAAAATATCACAATTTCTTGTAGTCATTAAGACAAATAAACATAACAAAAATGTTACCTTAACTGAAACAAACAATAGCAACAGCATTTTGAGGCTTTACTAAAAGTAATTTATTGAATTTATATCATTTAAACATTGCGGATGTGAGAGGAGACTGGGAAGTGCTAGAAAAATCTTAAGAACCAGCAAGAAACCCAGGGGGACTTAAAAAAACAGCTTACAATCATGTATGTTACACAATTAACAACACAAAATAAATTAGAAATAGCTTGATAGCGATCACCTCATTCCCAGGGGTTATTATCATCCATTAATTCCTTAATGTTATAATAACCCTTTTTATACAAACTTAGTTTAATAAAGTTTTTGAACTTTGAGCAGGTCAACTTTTTATATTAAATCTACACAGATGCATTATCATTTGTTAGGACTATGATAGAATGCCTCATGGTCTGTTACTAAGACACAATATATTTAAACCTGCTGCTTAGCATCAAAGGTACAAAAGAAGATACCAGACAGACTATGCAAAGCCCTAACGTGGTAGAGTCATGCTGCATCTATATTAGAAGTAGTTGTAGCACGAATGGGTTGCCTTGACCGGGGATCACCACATTCTTCCAGAATACCAGTGTGAAATAGCTTAATGTTGCTGTGTTTTGTATGGTGAATGTAGAGAACTGGAGACCCTTTTTATTGGAAACGAAGCATTCCATCTAAGTCCTCAGAGGTGACAACGCATCTACATTTTGATTCATAATCAAGAATAGATGTAGATGTCTGTGGGCCACAGCAACCACTTATCATTGGTTACGTGTTCGTTTGTCAACCTTATCCTATAAAAAAACAGCTTGTAAACCTCATTATGTACTCACCCACAAACAAATTTATTTTAGGTACAACAAAGATTAAAAACATTGAATGTGAACACAATAACAATAGACGTGTTGCCGAACACATTTGCGCTGGGCTATAACTCTATAGATGAATTTGTGGCCGATGTGCAGAATGATGGCAGTGACAACATAGACTTTGAATATGAGCATGCGCGGCAGCTGCTCGTAGGGGCTGTTCTTGTCAGCGAGATGCGAGCTGCTGTCTATAATGAAACTGGTAATGAAGAAATATGTGATCATATTTAATTGTTTACTAACGATATGCTCCGACTTCTCACGAGTGATTTCTGAATCTCGGACAGCAACACCAGGTTCAAATGGGAATCTAAGCCATCTGGGGACCCATTCTACAACACACAAAAAAATTCATCCAAATCGTTCGATCCGTATTTGAGTTTTAGCGAGACTTCAATTATCATCATTATAAAACACATCCACTGCTGAACATAGGCCTCCCCCAAGTAATGCCACAAAGCACAGTCCTGAGCCACCTGCATCCATCGACTTCCTACATGTCTTACCAGGTCGTCACTCCATCTAGTGAATGGTCGCCCTACACTACGCCTACCGGTATGAGGCTGCCACTCGAAAACTTCCCCCCCCCATCGGTTATCGGTTCTTCGAGCTATATGGCCGGCCCATTGCCACTTCAGCTTACTAATCCGTTGGGTTATGTCGATCACTCCGGTTCTACATACAGTTCTACTGCTAATATCCTCATTTCTAATCTTATAACGCAGAGAATCCCTGAGCATAGCCCTCTCCATAGCTCGATGAGCGACCTTGATTGTCCTCATACGGCCAGCAGTGAAGGACCATTAGCGAAAGTAACGAAAAGAATTGTTTTTATTACATAGATATAAATATAGAATATGTTAACTTAATAATAATGTCCTCCAGATTGAATTTAGGTCACGGTGGCCAGTCTAAATGGAAACTAGCCATCTGCTCAGGATACAGTACCCGAGTGTACACGAGAGCACAGGTGCGCTCTCTGTTTCCTCACTTTCGTAGTCCGATAGGACGGCAAACCGACACGACCGGAGAGAGACTAGGTGCAGGCTTTAATACTTTCCGAGGCACGAGGCTGAAACACCGCCTCCGGGCTACTACTGAGAATTCCTTTACAAAATATCCAATAGCTGACTTTGGTCTGACCCAGGATTCGATCTCAGGACCTCATGATCAACAATCCCTTTCACGATACTAAGCTAATGAGGCAGAAACCTAATATTAATAGTAATGTCCCCAGACCGAATTTCGGTCACTAGCCACTAGTGACTAAAGAGACTAGCTATCGGCGCAGTGCAGGATTATAGTGCCCAAGTATATGCACAAGCTCAATGAACTCACTATTCCCTCACTCTCATAATCCGATGGAACGTTAAACCGACACGACCGGAGAGAAATCAGGTACAGGACCAACGGTTTTACGTGCTCTTCGAGGCACGAGGGTGAGACACCGCCAACTTCCTGACTCCGGGCAACTACTGAGAATTTCCTGATGGTAAAACTCAGTAATCGATTTTTTGACCCGACCCCGGATTCGAACCCAGGACCTCATGATTAGCAGTCGCACTAATACAACTAATAGACCAACGAGGCAGTCAACCTAATATTATAGATTTGTCAATAGATGTGAAAGCTAAAAAAAATTTTGTTATTACTTTAGTTAAACAATCAAAACTTAGCATTTTCTGTATTTATTGTATTTTATTACGTGGTAGAGCCATGCTGCAGTTATATTAGTAGTATAGTTGTAGCACGAATGGGTCGGCTCGACCGGGGAAGGACCACGCTCTCACAGAATACCGGCGTGAAATAGTAGCTTAATGCTGCTGTATTTCGTATGGTGAGGGTAGAGAACCGGAGACCATTTTACTGGAAACGAGGCATTCCATCTTAGTCCTCACGGGTGACAACGCATCTGCATTTTGATTTTTAATGGAGGATAGATGTAGATGTCTATGGGCCGCAGCAACCACTTACCATCAAGTGGACTGTGTGCTCGTATGTCACCCTATTCTATAAAAAAAAAATGTAATATTTGAAAACTGTATAACTATATTTTCAGGGTACCAATGTTCGGCTGGTATCGCGCACAACAAAATCCTTGCGAAGCTGGTGTGTGGCATGAACAAACCAAACAAACAAACTCTCCTTCCTAAGCACTGCGTTAATGTTCTCTACCAGTAAGTTTATTTTAGGAGTGGGACGTGGGGCCCCACACAGTGAGCACGAATTAGTTAGCCTGTAATTAACCTATGTTTTGTGTATACGTATTATCGGCCTACCTCTTATCTATCAGATCCTCTTGGCTATGGTATAAAAATCTGAAATTTGCTGTGTATTAAACATAGTTTAAATTTAGATTTCACTACAAGCTAGTATTATATTGTTGCGCGCCTAAGTTGACGTCATGTAGTGTCAGGGACGAGAGCGGGGGGAGCTTTCCAGAAAATGACATCACTAATCTTTAAACAATAAAGTAACAATATTAATGTGAAAGACTCGTAGCCCGTGTATTTACGGGCCCTATGGCAGGCCTGTCATAAGTTCCATAAGTATTACAGAGAGCGCAAAGCGCAACAGGCGGCGCTCTGTTTCCCTATTGTATTGCACCGCACGCAGCGAGTCCTTATCATTATAGTCCGTTCGCGTTAAGAAAATAGTAAGTCATCAGTGCAACTACAAGGTAAAGGTGTATTTACAGTGGAGTAAAAATTTAATTAAGTTTAATGGAAACAAATTTTCTTAAAATTACTTAAATCACTAATCAGTATCGCTAGATTCTCCAGTTACATTAATTAAGAATTTTGTTCTGCAAGTTCCATGATGTCATCCAAATTCCACATGGTATTTTCTTCGCGTATCACGTGGTCGCTAGCGATGGGCGTTGAATCAACGAACCGTTTAAATAGACGGTCTACGTTCAATCGACGCTTCAACGGTCTGCAGTTCATTCGTTAACTAGTCGAATTCATAGACGGCTAGACTGTGAGTCAACAGCGTTCTTATCTACTGACAACGCGACGACGACGCCGTAAAGTGCATGCGTTCGTTGAATTAGTATCATTGAACAAACCAATTTGAATCTTAATTATATGACGTAGGAGTTGATGTTTCTTTTTTATTAGAACTATTAGAGTGAAAAGGCAAGAGCATTCTGATATTGCGCGAAAGTGTATGTCGACGGACTGGCCAAACGATGCAGTGCAGGGTAAACGGGATTATTATTGTTTACCTATACTTTGTAGAAATTTGAAATTAGTGTCTACTCACGTCGCAAGGTCAAAGCTACAGGAGTCGTGCGTGACTCGCGAATGCGAATATATAGGCGAACGAGACTAACGACAAGCGAAGTTGAGCAAGTTATGTTTCTAAATGTAAATACACCTGAGGAGAGATTTAAAGGGTTTTAAATTCATTCATCAAATAATTTACACGATTCTTCTGTACATACATTGATAAATAAAAAAAGGAAATAAAAATATTCATTAAAACACCTATCCATAAAAATATGTAAATAAAAGATTATATATATACATAAAATCAGTTGATCTTCCAAATACGCCTGAAATACGATAGTAGCAAAATCTTTTCGAAGCATATTCAGCCAATCCTAAGCCTAGAAAGGTATTAAGGGAAGTTTAAATTGATTGATTGTACAATTCGATAATAGGTATTTCTACACCAGTCAGAGTGCTTTGTGCTCAAATCAAATTTCTTTGAATATTTAACTAACTTTGCAGTTCATTCAACCGTCGCGAATAGTGGGTAAAACTATTTAAGACACTGTCGTCGTACCGTTGCGCCCGTAGACACCACGCTTTAGTTGAATAAACGTCTGCCGTTATCGCGTTAACTAGTCGACATATTCAACTAGTTGATCACCTAGTCGATGGACAGCAATAGACGGTCTAGTTTCGTTGACGAAAATTACGTCGACGACCCACCTCTAGTGGTCACAGCACTTCTTCCAACGATTACCGTCTATTGCTAATGCTATTGCGTCATCTAATTTTTTTTTATGTCACTCATTTTGACCGCGCGGTGCGACGGTAGGCGAAGAATTGTAATGCCATTACTTTTGGCAGTCTCCATCTATTAAATATTTATTATATTGTGGGGCGACTACGGCAACTTTCATTAATAATTCCTTTTTTAAATAAGTCATGTCCATGAATTTGAAAGTACTTATTAACATTGTAAATTACGCGTCTCTCTCCGCTATGGATTATTGATCCAGTTTATTCTTTCGAATAGGTGAGGTATTCTTTTCAAAATTTAAGTGAAAAGCAAAATACACAACCGTTTTGTTCGAAGGCCTGACTTCAACTGGTCACTGTGAACTCGACTTTCTAATTTTTTGCATTTTAATTGGGTCGGGGGCGTGGCCAGGCCGGTGGACAACGATGACTCACTATTTTCTTAACGCGAACGGACTATAGTATAACCATAGAATGGCTGTCAACTTTATTTTTTACGAGGATTGGCGTCGCCAAACCCGATTCGCCGTGTTGACAGACTGAGTAAATTTACACATTTTAGACTTTTGATTAATGTTCAAAATCATCATTAAAAAAAAACGTTGCAAAAAAAACGTGCAATTTGGCATTTTGTAAATAATTTGCATGCCAAATTTGGAAACGATTGTTACGTCAAAACACATCCCGTGTTGACATTTATACGTGTGAATTGACATGTTAGTGACATTTTAGTGGCTACGCGGGCTCCGTCCACTTCCTCGTTCTATTATGTATGTATTACAGTATTCTATGAGTATAACACTGGCTATTCACGCATCTTATCCATTTTGTATTTAGTGGGCTTCGGCTAGTAATTGTGCTGCTTACTTATATCGATGAGTTTTATAAGACGGCGAGACCTTTTTCAATTCGAGACCCTTTCCATCGATTATTATTAACAAACATTTATTTAAATGTTTGTTAATAATAAATTGTTGTGATTTACGGTTTACGATTTTTTGAACAGTGTTATTTAATTTATTGTAAGAGGGGAAGGTCAAGAGTACTCGGATACCTAGACGTGCATGTATGAAGAAGTTAATGAACCTGAAAGAAGCGAAAGAGGTATGTAAGGATCGTGACACTTGGCGATCTGTTCTCTATGGCTACCCCGTTAGGGATTGTGCGTGAAGATAAGTGTTATTTCAAGGACCCTTGTCTTTATACTTGTCGCCTCGATTTTAGAGTTGTGTTAAATATTTACGAGACAATGGTAGGAAACTCGACAGTATGACTTTAGTCCCTTGGGGGAGACGTAAAGCTCTAGAGTTGTTTTTTTTATACAATAAGGATGACAAACGAGCAAACAGTCCACCTGATGGTAAGTGGATGCTGTGGTCCATAGACATGTACATTTATCCTCGATTAAGAATCAAAATGTAGATGCGTTGTCACCCCTGAGGACTAAGATAGATTGCCCCGTTTCCAGTAAAAAAGGATCTCCGGATCTATACACTCACCATACGAAACACAGAAATATTAAGCTGCTATTTTACGCTGGTATTCTGTGAGAGCGTGGTCCTTCCCCGGTCGAGCCGACCCATTCGTGTTACAACTATAGCATAGCTACGTCGTGGATCTCCCACGTATAACGAAGACTGGGATACTAGTGTCTACACACTGGTGACCTCTCAACTTAACGAGTTCTTCATTAAGGCCGAGCGGCATCAAAGGCAGCTGAACTGAGTAAATGTCACAAATATAAGTGTCTGAGAGATGACTACATATTTATTGCACCATTTACTGTGGATTCTATCAGTTCGTGGGGTCTACACAAGCTCAAAAGCATTTCAGTGTGGAAACGCAGTCAGGGTTGTTGGCCTTATTTACTGGGGAGTTAGGACTATTTGATAATTTTAGTTTTTTTTTAAAGTTTTTTTTTAATCTTCTACCTCGTCATATAGACGACAGAGGCAAACAGAAACAGTGGAGGTGCAACAGTATCTTCCTCATAACAACTATTTTAACAACTCTGAATACCAGCGTAAAATAGTAGCTTAATGCTGATGTGTTTCGTATAGTGAGTGTAGAGAACCGGAGACCCTTTTTACTGCAAACGAGGCATTCCGTCTTAGTCCTCTCGGGTGACAACGCATGTCTATGGGTCACAGCAACCACTTACCATCGGGTGGACTGTGTGCTCGTTTGTCACCCTATTCTATAAAAAAACTCCTTATTACTGATAACTAACTACAAAATAATTCCGATTGCCAACCCGTCTGCCAAGAATGGCAACCATGACAGATATCCCCACTATGAGGCAATCTTTAGGGGAGACTTAAGTTAACGTTGCTTTTTTACACTTTTGTAATTAATGACAGAATTGTAGTGATGCAACGAATACTACTTTTACGAATACGACTGCGAATACGAATATTAAACCTACTATTCGGCGAATACGAATACGAATATCTCGCCATGGTAATAAATAACTAATTCATTTGATGATTTTCTATTGTTCTAATAATAAGAATTTACAATAGGCAAGTTTTTATTTAAAAAACATACAATTTGTAGATTTTTTGGTTCTAGGCGATACATGGTTTCAGTGAAAAATATTTCTAGGCGAGTTTTTTCAGCCTTGGAAAATGGACGCCTTGGATGGGAGCCCCGTTGTTACAGCTAAGGGCCTATGCACACGTCGTATTTTTTCGCGCCGACGACGCGAGTTTTCCAAGTCTGCCACTAATTAGAGTTGCGTTACGTTGCAAAAATATCAGTTTTTAAATATTCGTGATTAGTATTCGCCGAATACGAATATTCGGTAAATGTCCACTATTCGACGAATACTAATATTCGTATTCGTTGCATCACTACTGAATTGTAATAAATATTTCATATTATTGTGTTAAGTAATTAAATATTATATTAACAGTGATTAAAATATCGTATTTGGACTTGGAGCTGTTGTTATCGTGCGCAGATCTTTTTTGGAATAGTTATCATTCAGGCCTTACAATGAATACATCAACTGACTAGTGTTTCTCAAAACGTTTGCACATACTTCACTAAACAGATTGATGATGCTGCTCTCTATCATCAGGTCACGGGACTTGAATTTGGCATTTTTGTGTGCAGGTTCTTACATCTGTCAGTCGGCCGAGTCTTGCCAATCAGGTTGAAAAGTGAGAAATTCCAAAATTAAATCTCTAGTGTAATATTATTATTATTTATTATATTTTATTTGCAGATCATTGTCAGTTAAGAAAGTGAAACACTTAGGAGGTAAATTTGGCGACAGTGTGTGCGAAACGTTAAAAATAAGTAAAATGGGCGAATTGCAAAAGTTTACAGAAAAAGAACTCCAAACGAAATTTGATGAAAAAAATGGGTAAATGTATAAACTCTTTGATGTTTCTAAAATGTGTTGATTGTTTTCAGTCGGGTAGTTGACACGCATGTCAATTTAAATCGTTGTTATCGTCGCATATAATTAAGGCGACACTTGTTTAAATTTGGCTGTAAGTGTTTCTGTATATACTACGAGGGCGACAGTGAAAGTTTTCAGAACTGGCCACTTGTCAACGATATAATAAAAAAATAAAATCAAATTTTGAAAATGGAACTTTTGCCAATGGGTGCGTTTGGCAGAAAAAAGCGCTAGCTAGCGCTTACAAGCGCTAAAATAGTTTTCGGCCAGGACACGATTGCTACTTCAGTAGCGCTGACACAATCCGCCATTTTGCTTATTTATTTTGTTTGTTTTGAAGTAGAAATTATAAGTTGTTTTGTGCAATATTAGTTATAAGTAATATAATGACATGAATAGACATATACATGTTATTAAAAATTCATGATTGGTAAGTTTTTAATATGAATACTTTACAAACATATATGTAAATTAGGTTAGGTTCCCCGGTTAAAACTAACATCGTGTCCTGGAGGAAAATAGCTACTTACGATTTGACAGCGCTTACCGCTTACGATCGCCATTTTGCTTACAAGCGCTTGCTAGCGCTTTTTTCTGCCAAACGCACCCAATATTATTGTGTGTGAATTTAATAATTTGTTTACGATTTGGCGGCAAATTAAAATTGCCTGTGACACGTCAGCATGAATTTAATGCGAGAAAATTTTCGTACAATGATTTTTTATGAATTTCGATGTCATTTAAGTCAACAAGGAAGTTAGGATAGACTTCGATTGGCCTTTCACGATGAAGCCCCATCTCGTGCCACTGTTTACAACTGGTTTAATGAGTTCAAACGTGGTTGCACTAATCTCACCGATGATCTACGTGATGGACGGCCATCTGTGGCGACGACTGAAGATAACATCACTGTTGTGCGGCGTATGATAGAGATATGTTGTGCGACGTATGATGATTCCATCGGATACAGCGATGTATCCGATGGAATCATCATACGTCGGATCGGATTGATGTAAATGGACATTATTTTGAAAAAATATACTTAATAACACTAATAACTTGCTAGTTTGTTCAGTATTTGATTTTCTAAGAACTTTCAGTGTCACCCTCGTTTTACACGTGTACGCTATGTTGGTGATTCAATAAATAAATAAATGCTTTTAAAAGGCAATGAAAAACAATTTTTATATCAATTGTATGTATATAGAAGTAAATGATGATATTGAATGAAACTAATTTTTACAAATTTTATAGCGTTTTATTACTTTTTTTTATTCCCGGCGTTTCGAGTAGTTACTTTATAGCACACATGATCACAGGGAGACTGAGGTGTTCGACGTCCTAGTGTCATTGTAAACCACGGCTAGCTCAGTTTATAATTATTAATTTTTGTTCCGATCTACACAGAACAAGCTTATAGTTTCTTAATGTCTTGCAGTTGTATACTTGGATTGAGATTTAAATTTTATTAATTATAGAATCCCAAGCAGATGTTAGCCCCGACCCAAGGTACCTAAACTAGTTTCATTCAATGTGTGGTTTTCACGTAAACACAAGAAATCGGTATTTATATTTAAATGGTACTTAATATTTTTTTTGTAGTCAAATAAGTTAAATTTTTAATTGAAAAACCAACAAAGCCTTGAAATCTCAAGGCGACATCATGTAATTTGAATTAATTACTTTAGTGATTACTAAAAGTAATAAATTTAAATTATATAATGACATAATTCATAAAATATTCTGATCTAGAAGATTACACAGACAGCCTTATAAACATTTTCTTTTTACACTGTACATGAAATATCTAAACTGGTGACGTCAAAGCGTCAAAAATGGGAAAGGTATAGTACTGTAACAGTGTTAGTAGTACTCCTGCCAAGCGTATTGGTTACGGCAAACCCTTCCACCTACTATAGAACATACCCATGTCACCAGTAGACTGTATGACTTTATGTTTGATGAGCATAAGGGAGTGGTAAAAGGAAGCTGTTGTAGTTGTGCAACTGCACAGGATAGTACCATTTGCTTATCTTTTGACAACTTATGACCACTTAAATTTCAGTACCTGGTTATATAACATAGCTCGAGGAATCGACTTGGAACCAGTGCAAGCAAGATTCAATCCTAAGAGCATTGGCTGTTGCAAGCAGTTTCGAGGGAAAACTGCTCTTGTAGACTTGGAAAGCTTGAAGAAGTGGCTCAAAGACCTCGGAGATGAGATTGAAGAAAGGCTGGAGAATGATGCCTTAGAGAATAATAGGACTCCGAGGCAGATGGTAGTGAGTTTCTCAACGCAGCAACCCAACGGACGTGACGTCAGCAGCTCTAGATCTTATAACTTTACATCTGAGGATGACCTGTGCGGAGAATTGTTCTCAAAGAAAGCTTTAGAAATGCTTTTGGACAGTGCAGAAGGCGTTAAGCCTAAAGGTATTAACTCCACCATTTACACGAAATAATTCTGTTTACATTTTGTATTAGTGACAATGTGACATGTGAGTGACAACCAAAAACCATATAACATGCAGTAAAATTATGGTGACTCAAGACTGTGTTTTGTGTTATTTCTTGAGAGTTCTAAATTCAGCAGTAGACTTGTGAGTGCATGTAATGATATACATTTGATATGCATTCGGTATAAGGGGGAATTTGTCAGTTTTCTCTCCGAATGCCAATCTTACTTATCTTTGAACTAATGGTGTAAAGACTATCTGAAAATGCTTTACCCAAATCACCAAGACTAAAATTAAGAAGCTATAATACCACTGTGATAGTACCGGTTTTGCATGCAACTGCTTCCATTTTTTTCTACTTCCTGCTTAGCATGCTATGGTTTTCAAAAATGCTTCCCGGTTGGCACATTATTTAAAAGTCCAAAAGTCCTATGTCAAACAGTGATTGTTACGCGGATATTACACAGTAATAATATTCGAGATTAATGTAGCTTGCTAAATTATGGGTCATCATGCATAATGTATCAACCAAATTCAGACTTGCTCTGAGTTTTACGTTTTGCTACCATTTTAGGTTATTGTAATGAGTCAAATATTTAAAAGGTCAAATTTCAACTTATTTTTATTGTCTTTGGATATCTAATCCTAAATCCAACTCCTAAAAAAGTACATTTCATCTAGTGAATATCGTAAAAGGCGACTATGGAATATGCCAGACAAATCTAATGGCTTCCGACAGATGGATTCGTATCAACTCGCTTACGCCAGACGTGAATTACCTAAACCGGCGATTGGCGGCAGTGTCAAAAGTGTAAGTTGGCTAGGGGTCTGTCTCGGTAGACATCACCATTTTAACGTATTCCGTTCCAAAGTGTAAAGAGAGCCTGTATTATTACAATTTGTGAGGTATTCCACCTTAATCCTCAGATGTGACAACATACTTCTTTTACTTGAAGTTGGCTGAAGGTATCCATGGACTTCCATAGCCACTTATCAACAACTGAACTGTAAGGTCTTTTGTCATAAGTTTTATAAGAAAAAGTCTTACTACGATCATTATCCCCTATCAAGCGTGACAATTAAGGCAAATTCTTCTTATGATTGGAGATACTGATGTCTAGTAGTGGAATTTAAAATAAGTGGAATGAGCTACAAAATAGGAACTTGATAGCGAGGGTAGACCAAATGACACCCACATTCATTTAATATAATTGGTTTGCAGAGGGAGAAGGAAACAGACATTTAAGAGCACCTATAAAATTTTTGGGTATCAGTGTAGGAAAATTTGAAGAACACTCTGAAAATAAGAAAACAAGGAAAATTAATGATTATTTTTTTGGTGCTTCATGTTCAAGAGACGTCTCGAGTGATAAAGTCATAACTAAAAGTATTAAAAATAATGATAAAACTGAAGATAAGAACGAAGGCAAAGCTCACTTATTCCGGAAATTCTTTCAAAGTGACATACCTGATAAATTACAGTCACGCGAAGTGAATGAAAAAGCGGAAACAAGACTAAATGGCGAAAATATGTTAGAATCCTCTTTGGATAAGCAAGAGTCTTTTTTTGCTAAGTTCCTTAAATCCGAAATTGGCAAAAATGCTTCGGACACTCAGTCTGAACCTGTAAAAATTAAAGAAGAATCAAAACGTCCCACAACACCTGATTGTAATATTGTAAATATAGGAGAAGCCAGTAACGATACAGAATATTCAGGCTCTACGATAGATATGGAAATAAATAAAAGCATTTCCTTATTCGAAGAGGACCCAGTGGATATAGACCGTGTCGGTAATATGAGACAACTGCTTAATAAATCCAAGTTGTTGGAAGAAGATTTGGAAGAAACTGAGCGGGAAGAACTGCAAGTCGAGTCTAAAATTCTCGATGTTCAAGAAAACGTACAAGTCCAAGTATCAGGAACGTTTAAATGCCCTGAATGTGGTAAAACAGTAAGCGTTAACATGTTTGACACACACGCTGATTATCATTTCGCTTTAAAGTTGAGAGAAGAAGAAAGAGAAATAAGACTGAAAGAAGTTGTAGACAAGAACAAAGATAAAGAGATGAATGGTAATCAAGAACCAAAACCGTCGAAGACCAGACAAGAAGAAGCAGTAGCAAAAAATGATGGTGCATCTATAGCTAATTATTTTATGAAAATCGATGGATCTGTTCCAACTGAAACATGCTCTGAATGTGGAAAAAGAGTTCCGCTGGAAAAGTTTGGTGAACATTTAGATTTCCACGAAGCTCAGAAGCTGAGTAGAGA
This sequence comes from Parnassius apollo, assembly GCA_907164705.1. Taxonomy (NCBI): domain Eukaryota; kingdom Metazoa; phylum Arthropoda; class Insecta; order Lepidoptera; family Papilionidae; genus Parnassius; species Parnassius apollo. The sequence continues at coordinate 6,361,106 of CAJQZP010001037.1, forward strand.
ATTGAATAACCGCCCCATTCATGGGAATAGTGTAAAGAGAAAAAGAAAATCGGCATCTCCAGTGAAAAAGTCTAAAGTGCCATGTAAATCCATAGATCTCTTTTTCAGGTAGCATATTGTACTCACGAACTTTGTAAATAAATTATCTATTTATTTTGAATGATTTTGCTTATTTTAAAATGTCCCTTTATTTTAATTAATCATTTATTGATCTGAGAATAAATATAACTATTACGAATTGAGTGTTACGCGTTTAAGTTTAGGTTTTAAGGCAAGGAAGTAGTGTCTGCCGCTCAGTTCCGTTTGCGCACCGCCCCCGAGCGGTCGTGCATACAGTTCTTTCGCGCCTCCGACCCTTCGGTAGCGCAACCGCTTGCCCGTGCGCCCCGCTCTCCCCGGCTAACACCGGCCGAGCAGACGCCGTTGGTGAGTCACTTTGTTTTTCGCATCGTTCTTGCACCCTTTGCTCCGGCGGGGAGGCTTGAGCGCGCTTCGCTTGTTTTGTTTTATTTTTAATTTTTCTGTTATTCTTATTGTTTTTGTTATACTGTTACTTGTTGTATTGTTGTATATACTGTTCTTAGAGAAGATCGTCTCTTGCTCTTCTCAGAGCGAGCCCTTGTTCTTTTCAGAACATAGGGACCCCAGCTTCTGGAATAGAACGTTAGTCCTCCCCATCTGCCCCAAGGCCCTGTTCTTCTCAGAACAGGGACCTCTAGTTTCATAAGAATCAGAACGTCTCGCCCCCCGTCCGACCAACATGTCTTCCATGGATGCTAGCCAAATTTTGGCTCTTTTCCACCAATTTTTAAAAACCCAAGGCGTAGACCTTGATAGCTTCCCGATCAATCTTACCCCCCGTGCCCCTAAGGCATGTGTACCCCCGCCCACCGTCGCTGCTTTCCTCGTGACCCAAGCGGCTGCCCCGCAGTCGGACTCGCCCGCGTCCCCCGACTCCGATATGGAGCACTCGGACACCACGTCCGTTACCTCATCCTCCCGGAAGAGGACCGCCCTCAGCTCCACCGGCTCCTCGGATTCTTCCGACTCCGAAGGAACCATAACCGACTCCCAAGCCGAATTCACGTTAGTGAAATCGAAGCGCGGCCCGAAACGCGCTGCCACATCTCGCACTCCCCCCGCCTCAACGGTGGCCGCCGCCCGCACTCCCTCCGCCGCTGCCTCTACCTCCGCAGCTCCCATCGTTGCCCCTACTTCCGCAGCCCCAAACGCTGTCGCCTCACAGTCGAAAGACAATACCGCCAAGCCAGCAACCCGCTGCGCTCCCGAACTGGCCAAAAACCAAGTCCCGCCCCCTGTCTTTCTCAGAGACAAGGCGAAATTCACCCAATTGTCCAAAACCCTCTACGATAAGGGTTTCAAATATGACCAAGCCACTAATGTCGGCGAGGCCATCAAAATTATACCGGCGTCTATAGAAGACTTCCGCAACATAACCCGCCTATTCACGGCCGAGCGTGTGTCCTACCACACATACGCCCTTGCCGAAGAAAGGAAAGTCAAGGCAGTCCTCCGCGGAGTTCCCTATGAACTCGCAAACGAAGACATTCTGGAAGACCTTAAATCCCAAGGCTTCCCCATTGAAGGTGTGCATAAAATGCACAGCAGCAGGGGCGAAAGGTGTAACCTCGCCCTCCTCGTTCTCGCCAATGTGCCGGAGGCGAAGGCCATTTTCCGCGAGGTACGCACTGTGTGCGGCCTGTCGCGTGTTAAGGTCGAAGCCCCTCACCGGCGCGGTTACCCAGCGCAGTGCCACCGCTGCCAACTATATGGACACGCGGCAGCCAACTGCTCAGCTCCACCCAGGTGCATTAAGTGCCTAGAACCCCATCACTCGAAAGAGTGCCCACGGCCCAAAAACGCCGAATCCCCACCCTCATGTGTCCTCTGCGGACAAACAGGCCATCCGGCCAATTTTAGAGGTTGCCCTCGAGCCCCTCGCCCACCTCCGAGCCGCAAAGCTCCACCACAGGTCAATGACCGAACCTTCCCGGCTCTTGTAAGGCGCAAGCCCAGCCAGGGCCAGCCCCTACCTCAGCCCCCTCAGGGCTCATCTCAGCCCACACAGGGCATCTATCGGCCCCCACAGGGCCCCTATCGGCCACCTCAGGGCCCTCCTCGGCCCCTTATGAGCCTTCCGCTCTCTCAGCCAGCGCCGCTTCCAATAAACCCCTGGTTCCAAAAAGGAGTCAAATATCCCGCGGCCCTCCGCCGACCCAAAAAAACAGACAGACTCTGTAGTAGAGTCCCTAAACCTAGTGTATAACACACTCAATAGGATCAATTTGGACGAAATCCTTATATTTGCGGGTAAACTGAGCACAGCTCAGTCCCCCTAGGGCCGCGTCCTTGCTCTTACCGAGCACATCAACCTTCTAAGATCCTTGTAATTAAATTATGCCGGAGCCCTCTGCTCCCGCAATATCTCACGGTCGTATCAAACCAAAGGGTTTGTCGCTTGTTTCATTCAATATAAGCGGTCTGCGAAATAACCTCCCAGAGCTTAGGCTTTTTCTACGAGATCGCGAAGCCGATCTCTTACTCCTACAGGAGACCCATCTCAGCCCCAAGGTCTCAAAAGGCCTTACTATTAAAAATTATTCACTTATACGTAACGAGAGACCCGACCGCAAAGGCGGCGGTACTGCCATCTATCACAAAAAGTCCCTTCATTGCTCCCACATATCTACTCCGTCGCTTACCAGTATGGAAGCCACTATCACTAGACTAGCCATGACTGGACACCAGTCAATCATTATAGCCTCTTGCTATATCCCTAGCGGAACCCTCCCCGTCAAGAGAGATTTCGAAGCCATCCTTGCATTAGGCGACTCAGTCATTATGTTTGGAGATTTTAACTCCAAGCATACTGAATGGGCCTGCCGCACTACTACCAGTAGTGGCAGGGTGCTGCTCAATATCACTCAGTCTCTCGACCTGACTGTCTACAGCCCCCCTCACTGCCACCCACTATCCCGACATTGTTACCTACGCTCCTGATGTGCTAGATTTTGCTCTAGTTAAAGGAGTTTCCCTTAACCTTAGAGCAATCGAGCCTCTCGACGATCTAGGATCCGACCACCGTCCTGTATCCCTCCTTCTTGGCCATCAGCCATCTCCAACTCCCACTTCCAAAACCTACACCAACTGGAAGGGCTTCAAGAAGTCTCTAGCCTCGGCTATAGACTCTCCGGACCCTCCCATAACCCTTTCTTCCGACGCCCTCGACAGTGCGGGGAAAATAGACACCGCGGTCGAAAATCTCACCTCACTTATAACATCCTCTCTTAAAGAGAATGAAAAAGTTGTCCCGGTTGCTAAAACTAGTCTTCCCCTAGATATTAGCAACCTGTTAAAAGCCAAAAAAGCTGCCCTCCGTAGAGCTGCACGCTATCCCACTCCCGAATATAGACTCGCGGCCCACCGCCTTCAACGCAAACTGCGTTACCGCCTCCAAGACTACAGAGACCACGAAAAGGGCAATCTCATGGAGAAAATCTCTCCCTCTCACACAGCGTACTACCGGATGGCGAGAGCCCTCCGGATAGACGCTATAACCCATACTCCCCCTCTGTCTCGTCCCGACGGCTCCATTGCCTTCGAAGACGAAGAAAAGGCTGAGTGCTTCGCGGACAGCGTTGCCGCTCAATGCTCTCCTAGCTCACAACCCACTGACCCCTTACACATCCAACTAGTGGAGGACGAGGTCCGACGCAGGAACTCGCCCCCTACCGCCTCTGACCCTATCACTGTGTCCAAAGATGAGATTTCATCTACCATCAAAGGACTTAAGCCCAAAAAAGCACCGGGTGCGGATGGTATCTCCAACCAAGCCCTCAAACACTTCCCGGAGCAGGTAATCGCCTTACTGGCCATTATCTTTAACGCCTGCTTCGAATTCAGTTACTTTCCCACCTCTTGGAAAGAGGCAACTGTCATTGGCATTCCCAAGCCAGGCAAACCTCTCCACCTCCCCTCCAATCACCGTCCCATCAGCCTCCTCAAGGCCATGGGCAAACTTTTCGAACGAGTCATTCTCGTGCGCTTGAGGCGCCATTTGTTTCCCACAGACGGCGACCCTCTTGTCATCCCACAACAATTCGGGTTTCGAGCCAAACACTCGTGCCCCCAACAAGTTCACCGCATAGTGGAATACATCCTCAGCGGTTTTTACCCTCGCCGTCAAAAAACCATCGCGGTCTTCTTTGACATTGCCAAGGCATTCGACAGAGTCTGGCACGAGGGCCTTATCTACAAACTGTACGACTTAGGCCTCCCAGATCGTCTCGTTCGCCTTGTAGCCTCCTATCTGAAGGATCGTACCTTTCGTTTTAGACACGAAGGCACGCTATCCTCTACCCGTCAAATAAAAGCCGGTGTCCCTCAAGGCTCTGTGCTTGCTCCCCTCCTATACATACTATTCACCAACGACATCCCTATCCCGTCGAATGGTGTCAAACTAGCCCTCTTTGCAGATGACACAGCCCTTTACTCCAAAGGCAACTCACTACCACAGATTCGGAACAAGATCCAAAAGTCAGTAAGCGACTTAGGAGCTTGGTTCCAAAAATGGCGTATCGACGTAAACCCGGAGAAAAGCTCCGCCGTTTGCTTCGAATATAAACGACGTCGTCTCACCACCACTCCGCCAATCAGGATGTTAGGAACCCCTGTCCCATGGCAAACTAAAGCCAAATACCTAGGCGTCACCCTTGATGCAAGGCTCACTTTCGAGCCCCATATCAAGAAGGTTACTCGCACCGCACGTTTTTACATGGGTAGGCTCAACAGCATGTTGGGCAGACACAGTAAAATGTCCCTCCGCAACAAGCGAACCCTATATAAGGTCTGCATACGACCTGTCATGACCTACGCGGCCCCCATTTTTGCACATGCTAAACCCAAAGCTATCAATGAACTTCAAATAGTTCAAAATCTATTCTGTCGTAGGGCCACTAACTCGCCCTATTATGTCCGTAATGCCGACCTACATCGAGACTTAGAGCTCCCAACAATCCAGCGGTTCCTCAAATCACTCTCTGAGAGATTTTTCAAAGCCTCAGAGTCCCACCCAAATCATCTCATTCGTGAGACAGCTGCCTATGCAGCCCCTATCCACACTCGCTATAGTGTGCGCAGACCGAGAAACTCTCTCTCGGACCCCCCCCCCCCAACAAGCTTTCGGCTGACCTGAACTTCCTCCTGGCGGCTCAGGCCGAGCTTACATAACACATCCCTTAATCTGCCTTAGTTAGGCACTCTTCTAAGCGGCTTTCGCCGCTTGCGCCCTCCTTTCTGCCAAGGAGGGTCGCGTTCGTATACGGCTTAGAGATCTCTAGTCAGATCGTTAAGCCAATTCCTAAAAGGTTGGGTTTAGTGGGTAAAAGTCACCACATAACCACGCAGCCGGCTGCGTGGTATGCTATGAGCATTCCCAACCTCCCTCCCCCGCTTTCCGGAGGGTTGCCCATATTTGCTTCGGGCGCAAAAAAAAAAAAGTCTGCCGCTGCACTGCCCCAATGTTTGTTGGCGGAATTTACAACATGTTTCCGAAACTTCCGAAAGTATTTCATAGACATCAGGTTACCTCGCGATGTTATTCTTCATCGCCGAGCATGTGTTAAATCAGCACTTAAAATTGCAATCAACAATTTCATTGGTGCCGGCGGGGACGGAACCCGCGTTGGTCGAATACTGTGAAAATTACAGCAAGCGCTTACTCCCTGAGCTACCACGGCTCTTACACGATACCAAAGCGCATATCTTAATTACAAATGTTGCATTTTTTACTTTATAATCGAATAATTATTTCAAGGAATGTGTTAAATACTAATTCAGGATACTATTATTGATGTAGGTACATCAATATGCATATTGCAAAGCTGTAACCACAGAATGTAATCGTACAAGGTACAGAAGGGTCACTCCGTAAAACTATTTAAATAAATAGCGACTCTTGCCACGCCGCAATAATGTGCAATTAATCACAGCGGGGAGCGCCTATATTCACTTACAAGGTGTTCCTTACTTCTATCGTATAACTTACGTATGTATGTAATTACTCTAAGCTTTTATCCCTTCAGACGTGGCACGTGCAACTTTAGGGTAGACTTTCTATGACAAATATTTAATTTGAATATTTACTTACCAGTTATTTACCTATTACACACGCTGAATACTAGCTCTCACAGAATACCAGCGTTATAGTAGCTTAATGCTGCTGTGTTTCGTATGGTGAGTGTAGAGAACCGGAGACCCTTTTTACTGGATACGAGGCATTCCATCTTAGTCCTCACGGGTGACAACACATCTGCATTTTGAATCGTAATCGAAGATCTATGGTCTATGGAGGAGTTTATGGGCCACAGCAACCACTTATCATCAGGTGGACTGTGCTTGTTTGTCACCATATCCTAAAATGTTACCTAGTATTGGATCATAAAACTTAATGACTGCATAATTTCAAATTTTAAACTAAGTACTTATACAGGGTTATTTTTAAAGAGTAGCCAAACTTTAAACTTAAATAAAATACATTAATAATGATATACCGTTATTGTAGTTTTCGAAAATACTAGTAAATAAGGCTTAGTACTTTTATTTGCAATTTTTCCAAATTGAATGTGATTTTTTGGCAACAACGTTTTTGCCTACCGATCGACCCTTACGAATAAGGTTGCCACCCGTATTTTACAATAAAGTATTGAACGTTATTTCGGGCAAAGGTACTTCAAGTACTTTATAAGATCAAAAAAGTACGTGAAAATATTTTGCCCATAATTTTATACAGGCGAAATATTTTTCCATGTAATAAAGATTTTGTACGTTTATATACGAAATGTGGGCCATGTCTGCTACTTATTCCCGTTTATTCTTTGATGAATGCTAGCTAGGTGATGGAATGAAAAGAAACACAGTATAATCTTAACTTAGACATAGAATATAAAGATATTGTATGTATAAAATAGTATGTCTAATAAATAATACTTTATTTTCACTTGGAAAAGTATAGGTGTATACTTTAGTCAAAAAAGGTGGCAACCCTACTTACAAATGTGTGTGCGCAATAAAAACAGTTAACTAATGCGTTGCTACGCATTTTGCATTCAAAAGTTAAAAGGGACAGAATTATTGAGATTTTTTATTCATTTTTCTTCACCATTTGGCTATATTACTTATTCAGAACCTTCTCTGTAAATTTGGCCGTTTCTTGCAAAATAACCCTGTGTGTTAATATCTTGTCTACGCATATGAATATAAGTGACGTACGACTTGAGCCGTGGTAGCTCAGTGGTTAACGCTCGCTGTAAATATAACAGAACGCGAGTAACCCGGGTTCGATCCCCGCCGGCACCAATGAAATTGTTAATTGCAATTTTAAGTGCTGATTTGCCACGTGGAAGGATAATATCTTGAATAAACCTGCATGTCTGAGAAATAAGAAAAAAAAATATTTCGAAGACATGTGAAGTTCGTCAACACGCATTTGGGCAGCGCGGCGGACACTTCCTTGCCCTAAACCCTCTCAGAAATGAGGGGAGGCCTGAGCCCAGCAGTGGGACGTATATAGGCTGTAACTTTAACTTTTTTTAACGACTTAAGAAACACGATAACTTAAAGAGACAATAGGGCTAGTGAACAACGAGATTACGTGGATTCCGAGCAGCGCTTGACCATCCTGCTGTGATCCGCCGATGAACTTGTAGTTTCGCACCTAAAGTATGGAGTGCGCATGGCCTTTTTTATGGAGAAATGTCTACGCATACCCGCATTGCGGTGCAAAGACGGTTTGTAGCGGTCGCGCGCTGACTAAAACTTAGGAAAAGACGACTTACCTATACCGACCACAACGTGGCAGCCTTTACTCGGGTGAGGAAAACTTCTTTTTAGGTAAGTAGATTAAGTAGTAAGATGCACCACAACACAAGGCACGCCTTCTATCCGCGGCCTCCACCTCTACCTGCGTAGCGGATCCCCACTGAATCTGATACGCGGAGAATCCAGAAAAAGCGAGGACTCAGAAGCACCAGCCTTTTTGACCCAAACCGTGAATCTGGTCTATGGCTCCACCGCCAAGGGTAGGGAGAGTAACGCATCGAAATATCCACAAACCTGTTCCCCGCTTTTCCACTTTAGCTGTGTCGATAATGAGACAGGACACTCACCTCACGCCGCAAGACATATCGGAAAGAAACTCGTGAAGCAAGGAGCAGGCTCGGCTAGCCCACTCGAAGTGAACACCGCAGACCGGATCTTTACCTCAATCCATTCGTTGCGGTGCGGCTTCATTTAAATTGTCATTCTTATGCGGATGAAATCGATCGGAGCAAATTATATTTTGGCCATAACTTGGCCAGTTTCTATTCTAAAGGGATATACTTTTTATATGTGCGTATTTAACATACATTCAACATGTTTATAGTCGCCGTCTCTGTAAATAATGATTTTAGAAAAACTACAAAACTTCTCAGGGTCGGAAAACGCCGAACGGCGTCTTCCAAAGGTTATCAACATTGAAAACATTTTGATTAAATATTTATTTTAGCTATTTTATTTTATGGAATTAACCTCTCTACCCCCTAGCGGTCTCATGAGATCGCGGCCATATTCCGTCAAATCCCTAGCGGCCTCATGAGGTCGCACCCACCCACAGCACTTTAACCCATAAAAACTTATATATAGACTACTTTTCTATGAAGAAGTTTGGCATTATATAAGCAATATGAAATACTCTACCCTCTTGCGCTGTTAAATAAATATTCATAGGATAAAAACTGTTATCCTATGAATATTTATTTATAATCTACGTTCATTTCGTACGCCATTTTCGTGTGAATGTTATTGTGTTGATTGTTGGATTTTTCTAGTGTTTTATTATAAAATTGTAATGAAAGTTTTTGTGTGAATATAATTTATCTTTTTATGTAAATAATTTCGAGTAATATATACAACATGTAACAAAAACCCTGTGGTTCCCGTTAACTGCGTTACCAGAATCAGTATCCAAGCATATGGAAATAATTTTTTTTTTCAAAAAAAAACGCATTTAAAAAAAATTAATTTATAAATTAATTTATGTGGTTTTATTATCTTTGCATTGGCCGAGGAGTAAGAGGATTGTCAAAGACCCCGCATTACCGATACTTGTGTGAGTTAGAGGAAATAAAACCACATGCAATTTGCAAACTATTTTTTTCCGTTAAAATAAAAACAATTAAATGCGTTTTTTTTTTGAAAAAAAAAATGTTTCTATACGCTTGGCTACTGATTCTGATAACACACTTAACGGGAACCACAGGGTTTTTGTTACATATTGTATATTGAAATAATTGTGATTTTCACGCTGCCGTCATTCGCTCGGTATGTTTTTTTTTGTTATCAAAATATAATAAAACCTTTTTGTAATGAAGTAAAACCTGACTTTTGCACACTTACAGACTGCTGCACAACCCTCGTATTGGTCGTGGTGGTGGTGTAGGTGCTTACATAAAATCTAACTTACATGCAAAGCGCTTAGATCACCATCCTGGGGAACTTGAACAGATATGGTTTAATGTTAAAATAGGTAGTGAAACTGCTGTATTTGGTTCGGCGTATCGTCCTGAATTAGTGAGTGTTGGTTCAGCTATAGACTGTTTGCACGAGTCTCTCTTCTTTTTTATAGCGCAATATGATCAATTATTTCTCGTTGGTGACCTGAACATTGATTGTCAAAACAACGACGGCCTTCCATATACGCCTAATTGTCTCAAGACCCTTACTGATACATTTAATATCCATCAAATCGTGAACCAGCCTACACGGATCACTTCTACTACGAGTACCCTGATTGATGTTATCTTTACTAGGACACATCTTAAGCCCATTTCTGTGGAGGTGACATATAATGATGATCTTAGTGATCATGGACTAATTTCGGCAAAATTTCCGATCGCAATTTAAATGTATAATTTCATATAGACCTTTTGCTGAGAACGCAATTGCTACAAACAATGCTGCTAAATACACGCCATGAGAGCTGGTACTAGTACAAGATAATATTGATAATATGGTAAATACCTTTAACAATCTCGTCATTTACTTGATGGACTCATTCGCCCCTGTTCGTATAAGCACTTTTAAATTACCCGCAGCCCCATGGATGACTGATACTCTTAGAAAAATGAAGTCAGTTCGTGAAAAGGCTTGTCACCGGGCCAAAACTAGAAAGTCGCAAAGTAGTATGCAATTTTACCTTGATCTGCGCAACTATTATAACCGAACAGTTACTCTATAAAAGCAGGCGTATTTTACTAGGTTTGTCAACAATAATAGATCAAATCCTTCTCAGATGTGGCGTCACATAAAACGAATAATTTCACCTGCCGTAAAAAACCATTCCATACCGGACCATCTTCTTGACCCTGATTCACTTAATAATCACTTTAAAAACACCATATCATGTACACCTCCCGACAAAAGTGTTATTTAAGAAATCGGATCACTTAAATACTCTGAAAACGAATATCAATTTGTAGCCGTAAATGAAACGTTAGTGAAAAGTGTAATTGCTTCTACAGCTACTAATGTGACCGGAACTGATGACATCTCCATGTTGATGTTAAAACTTACGCTTCCATATTCTTTGTCAACGATAGTGGCGATAGTCAATAAATCTATATTGGAAGGAGTATTTCCAGAATCTTGGAAATGTGCCATCGTCACTCCCATTCCTAAAAAATCAATGGTGGATAATCTTTCTGATATAAGACCAATAAGCATTCTTCCCGCACTATCTAAAATAGTTGAAAGATGCGTTCTTTATCAAATTTCATCTTATCTAGAACGTAATCAAGTAGTATCAGCTCTTTTAAATATTACTGATGATATGCTTGCTGCGTCCAATGAGGGTAAAGGAACAATTATGGTTTTGCTAGACTTCAGCCGCGCTTTCGATTGTGTTGATATATCTGTCCTATTGGCAAAATTAAAATACTATGGTTTCACAGAATCTGCCTGCACCTGGTTTTAATCTTATTTCTATAATCGCTGCAAAAGAGTGCAATGTTTGAATAGCCAAGGACTTCTAAATATCTCCAACACGCTCCCCCTTAATAAAGGTATAATCCGGGGTTCAATACTTGGTCCCACATTATTCGCAATTTACACGGCTAACGTTACTAAAGCTATAACTCACTCGAAAATTCACTTATATGCTGATGACAGCCAAGTATATGTTCACACAGCGCCAATTAATGAGGAGGTTGCTGTTGCTATTTCCAAGTTGAACAAAGATCTTAATTCTATTGCGGAGTGGTCTTTGAAACATGGCCTGGTACTTAATCCCTTAGAGTGTCACCATCACACTTGGAACAAAGCACCAGGTAAAAACAATTAATGAACGTAAGTCTCTTGTTGAGATCTTTGACACCGTCATACCTTACGAGGGTTGTGTTCGCAATTTAGGTCTCCTCATGGATGAGAATTTAAAATTTGAGCAACATGTTCAGACTAAAATCGGCAAATGCTATGGTTCGTTAAAAACTTTATATAATAAAATTCGCTCATTTCTAAAACTACTACCGATAAGATGCTGCAACTTTGCCGTAGTTTTATATTACACCTGCATATATCTCGCAAAATATCAATTCATTTTCAACTTTATATGGCTGTGTACTAAGCTTAGTCTAGTTTGCAACTGAAGTGTACTTGGTACGTTGTTATGTATGCTTTTTTTTAAAAATGTTACAGTTTTCGTCACTAGGCAAAGTTGGACCACAAAATTGTAACATTGCCTGCCTCAGTTTCGACGCCAAAAATGACGTAAAGACATTATTCTTGCACACTAAGTTAAACTTTATTAATAGTTCTTAGGATTAACATTTGAAAAAATAGTCTCTCTTGCTTATATCACCTGGAACAAAGCTAGGCAATGTTGTGTTTGAATTTGTTGATATTTTCATACATTATTTAAAATTGCATAGGGTTGTCGCAAATGCAGAGCAGTAAAAATAAATAAAATTTATTTAATTATGTTTATTAAAAAATATTGAAGTGTCCACATAATATTATTGAGTAATTATTTCAATTACTCTCTATAAAAATAATCAACATTAAAATCTATAAGAGAAACCTTAAATATAAATTTTTCATTGTCTGATTAACATTGAAACTAATCAAATAATATCTTGGGCAGATGATAACTCTTCTGCAGGAGATAACAAAAAATGATTCAATTACATTTTCGAGACAAAATCTTAAACAGACGACCCCAAGTCAGCAGTACCAATGTCTGATCAAGTTAAGCTCTCATGAATACTGACGCACTAGGAATAGTCACTTTACCAAACAAAAAAAAGAAACAAATATACATTTGAATTTAAAATTTTCTTTAAAAGAGTATTAAATACGGTAACAATTAGTTACTAATAATACTGTTCAATCGCTTAATATCCTTTATAATTATAATTACTTTTAACGATAATATCACCCGTAATTTGTTTTTGGTTTTCTCTTCTTAGTAGTCTTTCAATTTTTATATTTTTTTTTATAAATAACATGCGAATTAGCCAATTAATAAATATTTGACATTGGAATTTTGCAGTCTATACTAAATTTTAATTCACCACGACGACCAACTATGGGTTTAGGTAATTTTTTTTGAATATCGAGCCGCGTAATTACCGATATGTCTTCGACTAAAGGCGTGAATTCATTATTATTACAATCAATTATTTTACCTACATAGTATTTGGCATTTTTGCCGCTTAAAAATTTAACCAAAACGTAATCCCCAATTCCTATTTTATCATCAGTATAGTTATCTTCTTCCGTTAAATTTAAATCACTGCCATGGAAACTTTCTGTATCGCTATTAGAGGGTACAAAAAGACTATCGTCAGAAGAATCATGTAGAGAATATGAAGATAGCGACAAACTACTGGAACTACGATTTTTTCGTTTATTTGATGAATTTAATACTATATCTGACAATATTTTAATTTGTTTTCTTTGTGGAACGGTACTCATTTTATTAACTGCTGACTTACGGAACAAAAAGCGATCTCTTGAAATATGTAACCTTTTGTCTACACAGACACTAGTTCCTGGCGAAATAGTGGAATTGATATTTGTATCTAAGTCTTTGGTCGATGGTTCATCGTCAGATGAATTATTCGATGGTTTAGTATCCAATAAATTATTTGCACACAATCTGAAATCATCGGTAGAAACAGATTCCCCTGGTTTTGTACAAATTTTTTTATTGCGTCGTTTTGCAGTGTTGTAAACAGACGGTGACCTGGAGTCCTTCAAAAAATTTAAGAGCGTTTCGTCAAATGTTTGTGGTTCCCTGTTTTCTTTGTAATCTGGTAATTTTCTTAATACTGCTTCTGGTTGTAGGGGATGAATACCTGTCGCCCTGAACCCGTTTCTAATTATTGTATCTGTATTCATTTTTATTGCATCAATTAACGTACGGAGTAATTCTGGGAATATTTGTTTGTTTAGTGCACTGGCTGATGGATGTCTTACTTTCCAATCTCGAAGAATATTTTTCCAAGATCTTTTTAACGGTCTAAAAAAAGACACGTCAAGGGGTTGAGTATCGTGTGTTGAGTTTGGAGGTAGAAATACAAATCTTATATTGTTTTCCTGGCATTTAGATATTATTTGTATATTTAAATGTGAGGATAAGTTATCTCCAATCAATACCTTCGGTTCCCCATTTTTTTGTGCCCAAGGTAAAATTATATTTTCAAACCAATCTTGAAAGCAATCGGCATCAAACCATCCGGATTTTGTTTTATTGAATCTGGTGCCAGGCGGCCCACCTTCACACCAATTGGTCCATAAATGCAGAGATTTATATACCACATACGGCGGAAAAAGATCGCCTGATGCCGTGGCAGCAAACATGATTGATATTGCAGTTTTAGAGTTATTTAAAATCTTATTTGGATATTTTTTTCCCTTTTAAAAATACACTTTTGCGATCCAGGGTCGTCAGTTAAATTTGTCTCGTCGAAATTGACTATATTATGTGCTTTAACATTGACAAGACTTTTCTTTAGATTTTCGAAATATTCCTCATATTCAGTTATTGTTTTGGAAGCACGTGAGCTCTTTATGTTTTGTGTAGAGCGCAATGTCAATTTTTCTTTATGTCGATTCAAAAACTCTCGAACCCACCGTTCACCAGGTAGTTTATCATTAAAAATCCACAGTTTATTATTTTTGGTTAAATAATTGTGAACAATCATACGCAGCTCAAAACGAGTCAATGGACAACCATATTCTCCGCAAAGTATAAGAGCTTCTACTATTTTATCCTCCTCTTCTTTGCTTAACCTAGATGGAGAACCAATTTTTTTCATATGTTTCAATTTAACTTTATTAGCAATGGTTCGTCGGGGGATACCAAATTGCTTTTCAGCTTCGTAACTTGAAATATTTTTATTTTTGACCAACTCTACAGCAATATTTAAAAGATTATCTTCGTAATCTTTGTAACGTCTGGACCCTGGCTTTCTTCTGTTCCTCATTTTTAATCTAAAAGAAAGAAACCACAACTGAAAGATAATCGCGAAATTACAACAGTTCATTATCATGATCACAGCCTTTTATATTTGTAAGTAGGTATACTCCAGAAAATGTCAACATGACCACTGCCACTATATGGCCTGCTTTAGCTACTTAGCATCAAGTGGACTGTAATTTTGATTCCCACTTCAGTTTCATATAAAAAAAGAATACGGGCTAGGACTGCCAGTCCCCCACTAGATGAAGTGTCGACTTGGTATGTCTTAACAAGCAGGAAGATAGTTTGAGCCCGTATTTTAGGCACCCACGCATTGATAAAAGGGATTGGGCTCTTATGCCGCCACTACACTACCATACTTAGTTTATAGTATTTATTATTATTTTCGTCTGATTTGAAAGACATTCTTAATCCACGAAAAAGATGATTTGTTATAATATATCTACTTATAAAATTTTACAGCATTTTACATATAATATAATTAAAGTAGCTAGTGACAGCCCTACCTATGGCAAAGTTGGGCATACTAAATCGAAATCATTGTGACAAATTTGCCTAAACATACATCACTTGTTTGTATATCATAAAAAACAATTAAAATTAATTCAAAACGATAGTAAAACATACAAATAACATATAAGTATTGAAACTGTGTGGAAATTTAATATAATTTTATACTTACTAAAAAAGTTTATCGCGAAACGTCGAAGCCGGCTAACACTTGTTGCGTTTGACAGATCACTGTCTTGTGGTTTCTACAATTATAAACATGGCGGCTGGGTTTTTGAGTTGCCAAATGATGATTAAAAAACTTACTAAGAGTTTGATGTTGCTACATGGCATATTTCAGATGTTATTGGTAAATTATTGTATTAGGCAAAGTTGGATATGAGAGGCAATGTTGTAGTGGTTTACGGTACATACGACATAAGACTGCTGCTTTGTAACAGTTTAGTACTATGCCACCTTCATTATTGTGATATTGTTTATGGTCCATGCTTATTTAAAAAAACTGTGAAGAATGTGCAGAGTGCAGAACGCATGTATGCGTTTTTGTTTTAATATACCGAAAAGGGATAGGATTTCACCTTATTTGGTCAGTAATGGTATTTTAAATATGAGCAATAATACTAAGTTAAAATATTCCTGCTTTCTTCACACTCTGCATCACGCAGTCTCCAAGATATCTGTATGATAAGATAGCCGTTGAAAAAAAAAAGTTTGCTTTCAGTCAGAGAAAATAGTCATCGGCTTCTACTACTCAGGATCAGACTCGCTGGAGCCACGGGGTGTTTTAAATTTGCCGCTGCTAAAATTTGGAACGATTTGCCATCACCAGTCCGGTCTACCTTCCGACAAAAATGCCGCAAGTGGCTTATTCAAAAACAGCCCCTGGCTCTATGTGGCTTTGATACCCCCTCAAATTGGACTAGTTTTTATTTGTATTGAGCAACTATAATTTATTAATTGGTTTATTTTTATCTTTACTTTTTTATTGTTAATACGTGTGTTTCAACAATTGCCTAAGACCCTGTATGAATTATGCGCTAAGGCTGTGGCAGAATAGCAGGAGTAATGGGTTTCCCGTTACAACTGAGTCACAGACCGTTTTGTCACAGCTAATTAATAAGCTCTCTATTTAAATTTTAATATTGTATTTTTGTGTGGCAAATAAATACTTTTTATTTATTTATTTTGTTTAGACTACAAGATAGAGAATTTTGTATAGATTTTATAATGCTAAGCTTCTTAAAGTAGTCTCTAAATATAAGTTTTAATGGTTTTAAGTGTATTTTTATGGCGCTTGAAGGAAAAACAGTTATAGGTTTATACTATGAGTAATCTTGATTTCATAGTTGATAGTTAAACATTTAGCTGCGTTAATATGATTATTATTTGTAATCAGTATTCAGTAGTCCATCAGTGATTGTCGCAGAATGGTGTTACGACGTGTATGTGGCTTACATTCTAATAGTTTAGTCCGTTCACACTTATCCGAAGTTGTCATAAGAGTAAGAAATCATAAAGTCCGGAATACGAATGCAAAAGTCGTTGGGAAATATAAACATAACGCGCTAAGGCGCACCTCTATTAACCATGGAGACTAAAACAGAAGTAAAGCTTTCTTCTAAAGGATCCATGTCACAACCCAAGGGTGAATGTGCCTCGCAACATATTATGCTATGAGGCGAGTTTCCCAGGGAACAATGGGGAGTTTTATAAACCAAATTGTCTCACACCGTCACTCAATAAACACGGTGACGATAGTCGAGCCTCTCCTTCAAGAGATAGTCATTATTAATTATTAAGTCAAACAAATTACGATGCACTAAAAATAGCATGTAAGTCCAATATATTATGTAACCCTTCTCAATGTTTTCTCTTCCCTTCAACTACTAATTGAAAACACTACTTATTATACTTAGTACATATAAAAAAGTATGTAGAATAAATACTGTTATTATTTTTAACTTAAAAAAAATCTGAAAAAAGGTTGCAATCCCTGGTTATATTTCAATAATACTGAAAATTCTGTATAGATAAGCAAGAAATCATATTCTTGTGCGGAAAACGCCGATCGGCGTCAGCGTTTAAATATGAGATGCGTCCGACGTTTATCAGCGTCAGTCCTTTAAACCGCCCGCCCCTACGTAATAAGGACGATTTTTGAGCCGCCTAAAATAGGTCAAGGCAGTTACTTGGGTTCCTCTAGTTCACCGCGGGTTACCAATCTTTCGTCTGTATATAAAGTAATCAATGGACCAAGCCACGGCTCTTTTAGCTCTCCCACCAAAAGGCGTAAACTCGTTCAGGGGTAGTGCTCCTGACCTGCCGTAACCATGTTACAAGGCACTTCATCTCTGCATTAATTAAGAATAATCCCGTCTACCTTTGGGTGAAATTGGTCACTAAAAACCTTAGTGAGTTTTAGGGCCTGCGTTCACGGACGACACGGTGTGGGAAGGGATATTTCGGCATTTCTAAGGATCCTGTGGCATCCCGCGGTATGCCAAACAAATTAAGACACGCTCGTGTACAGCGCGCTCGCGAGTCACTGAGATTGCTGGCGCAAAGGGCTAGATTTAACCTTGTTTCAATTACTTAGCACTCCAGTCCTTTTAACAATATAAAGTAACACGCGTTTCGCGCGGGGCAACGGCATCCCTTGTAAGGCCGTGGTGTCACGCGAGACGTGTCGGTCGATTCGTGTTGAAATAAAGGAATGTCAGTGCAATGATTAAGTCGAAATTCTTTTTTCCATGAAGAAAACTGACACCGTGCCGTCTGTTCTGTTCTCAACTCCATTGAAATCCGGCTTTAGCCATCAGGTGAGCCGTTTATCTTGTTCCCTCTCTACGCAAACCCCACTCACCTGTTAGCTCGCGAGGTCACGCGTAATATGGCACTCCCGTTCGCTCGCGACCTTTTTTGGCGGGAAAATTTGCAAATTAGCAAATTTTTTGCTATATTGCAAATTTTGCTATATTTTCACTTTGAGACAATATTTATGGATAAAACTTACAGGAATTCTTGTTGAATGTATAAACTATTGAATAAAATTATTTTGGTTGTTAGAAATTATAATAAAATTCATAAATTACCCTTTATAGCATAAGTAGTAGTATATACTTCACTTTTAGTGCCAAAATTACTACTAATTTGAATTCTACACTTTTGTTTTTGGAGAAATTTATATGAAAATGTTTGGAAACATGTATATTTTTATGTTTTATGTGTTTCCATTCGTTACTCATACCAAAATATTAAAATATTATAAAAATTAAAAAAAAAAAAAATATTTTATCTGTATGACATTTCGAACAATATTTCTAAAATATGTTTGTGTGAATTTGAAATAAATACAACGTCATGTTATTTGAAATATATACGAAAACTATTTTTACTTACATTTTACACTAAAAATAAATGAGAATTTGAAAAATAACACATTTATAACTCACCTGCCAAAACGGGCTTTCCGGAATTTGAAGTACTTTTGGCAATTTACTTTTCACTTTTTATACCACAAATTACTTATCTACGTGTTTACTATATTACAAGGAATATAAAAAAGTATAATACTTTCGTTTTTAGTCCAGACACAAATATAAAATTCTATAAAAAAAGATGGAGCCCCTTCAACAATGTGACACGTGGAACGCCGGAAGTTCAGAGTGATTTCTTTTTTTTTTTCTAAGAAACATTGCCAGGTTATGGTTTAAAATAAAAGAGCATATCTTTGTCTTTGATACTATTATCTATTGCATAGTGTCTTTGGTTTTGTTTTAATTAAAAAAATTATTTTTCAAAGGGTAGTACTTGTGGTACACATGTGTATCTTGATCGAGCGAGCGTACGATGTTTATGTATGGTACACATGTGTATGCTAATCGAGTCTACGGGTTAAAAGCTGCGGCTGTGCGCTCTATCTTACTTGCACAAATTCTAATTTGCACAAGCATGTACGTGCCGGCAAAACGGTATACCGTACAAATGGCTTGCACAATTACTTAATTTGCTCGCACTAAAGTTGCACAAAGCAAGCATGTAAAGACGGCGTGTGGACGCCACGCATGTTTATTGCGAATACCTGCGCATGCAAGTCATTGCATGTAGTCGCAGCTTAATGCATAATGTTATGCTTAACTGTTGGTATATTATGTAACATAGGTGTAAGTAATGTAGTGTGTGTAGAATTCAATAATTTATTAAACACAATGTAAATAATACTACAATTTTAGAAATCTTGTTTATTTATGCATAACACAAAATTAAACTGCATAGATTTCATTTTGCACCTTCCTCCATGAGTCAAGTGGTCCATGCTCTGGACGGTACTTGACGTTGCACCCATCGTTGGCTAAACGACCTTCTTCACGCAGCTTCTCAAACTCCTCGCGCTCGTACTTTGTGAAGCCCCATTTCTTGGACACATAGATCTGTTTACAATAATTGAACATTAGAATTTACTTTATTAAGCTATCATGAGAAAGAAAATACATATATTATTTTAACCAGAAAAAACAGCGATATATAAAGGGTTGTCATGTCATACCTTTTGGCGGCCAGGGAACTTAAATTTAGCACGACGTAGAGCTTCAATTACTTGCGCCTTCCAACGGTCACTGGAGCGCACCGACATGATAGGCTGGCCAATACGAACACGGGCTACAGTGCCTTGCGGCTTACCAAAGGCACCACGCATCCCAGTCTGGAGCCTGTAAATCAGAAAAATTTGTGAAGTTATTATCAGATGAAAATTCCAATATTGACTATATAGTAGACCCCAGTGATCCGATTCCTGGCCAATCCGCTCTCCCTAGTAATTCGATGTCTTTAACATGCATGTACAATCGAGTCGCTTTCGCTCTCCCTGATTTGGAATGGCGAAGACTTCTGGCCACTTAGTGAAGTAATTCATCACAACCATGAAATACTTGTTACCACTTTAACTCTCCGGAAACGGCCCCGCCACGTCAATGGCTCTCCCATGGCGCACCAACATTGTACAACTTCAATGCACCTCGACATTGTTTCGACAGTGGACCCAGTAAAACCGTTCTCGGATCTTCAGTAGAGTTTGTTTAACTCCCAGATGGCCTCCTGAACAATCATTATGTTACAGCTGTAGAACATCCGGTACTTTAGCTTTAGGGACAACTATTTGCAAATGACAGCTGTCTCCTCGAACATTTCCCCATTTACAGCACAGAACTCCATCCCGAAGCAGCAAGCTGTCCCACTGGGCCCAATATCTTTTAGTGGTCAAACTCATCGCTGAGATGTCACCCCACGATGTGGGCTTGGGAGCACTGCCCTTCAGCCATTGCAGAATCGGCTTGATGTCCAGATCTTCCCGCTGTGCATGTTGTAAGCTGTCCTTCAACTCGTTGCTGAGGTGGTCTGTCCTGAGCATCCTCACGGATACCACTTCCTTACTCTCTTGCCTAGTACAATGTTTGCAATCTTCAGGACAAGGTCTTCTTGACAATGCATCTGCGTTGCCATGAGATTTCCTGCTGCGATGTTCGATCTCAAAGTCGTATTCCTGCAGTAGTTCAATCCACCTCACAACTTGTCCTTCTGGATTTTTAATGCAATAGCCATTTTAATGCAACAAGGTCAGTTCGTAAGTGAAATTTCCGCCCTAGAAGATATTTGCTAAAATGCTGCAACAACTTTACCACAGCTAGCAATTCGCGTCTTGTGACACAATAGTTCCTTTCCGGTTTTGACAACTTGCTGAAGTACGCTATTACAACTTCTTGGTCACCATTCCGTTGAGACAACACACCGCCAAGTCCTATATCACTTGCGTCTGTGTCAACTATAAATTCTTTGCTTGCATCAGGGTATCCCAAAATAGGTGTTTTGCACAGACAGTCCTTGAGCTCCTGGAATGCGATATTGCAATTTTCATCCCAGCAGAAATGTCGCTTCTCCTCGGTTAGCTCAGATATATCAACAAAATGTGTTGGTCATTTAGCGTTTATCCACGCAACAATTATAATAGGCACTAGAGATGGGCTGCATATGGATTTAACCTATATTATATATAATATAGGAATAGGAATATAGGAATAATTATAGAATATTCGGCCGAAGGTTCGGAAAAACTTTTACCAATCGAAATATTCGAACGAACTTTATTCGGATGGATCTCCTCGGTATTTAACCAATTTATGTCGAAACTTGATACCATAAAATGCGCGGGATTAGCGCCGGACCTTGCCTCTCGCTCCCCCGCCACACCTGACATTTTATTGCATTATTTAGTAATGAGCAAATTACTGGTGCCATGCTTATGTTTTGACTATTTTTGTAAGGAAAAAAAGTATTTAATTTCATGAGTGGCAGGAGATATTATATCAGTCAAATAGTAGCATAATGCTGCCGTGTTACATATCCCTTTCAGAAATGGCCCTACATGATTGTGTGGTTTACTAGATTCAATTTTGTTCAAAAACTATTTATTCTATACGAACGGGCTCGATCTCACACGATTGCGCGTGAGCCGAACTTTTACCTTGTGTGTGAATTTCGCGCGTCAGTCAGTTGGCCAGCAGGCAGCGACCTGCCTAGTACTGCGATTTTTTTCGGTCCTGGCTTTGGTGAATGTAAGTAGAATTACATAAGTATTTCTTATTTATTTATAAAGTTTTTTTGCACGTAACATCACTTAAATGTTTTTTTCACCGACTTTTGTGATTTTTACACTGTAATTGGTAAATAAGCTTCAGTGACGAGTTACCGAACTTTTTTGACACAATCGTATGAAGTGGGGCGAAGGCTATCTCTTATCGAACCTAGACACTAAGAGATGTTTTATTTATTTTGCAGATTTTTACAATAATGGCACGGTTCTTACACGACGACCAGATTGAGGGATTCCTAAATGGCTCCGGGGATGAGGGTAGTGATGATGAAGAGCTGCAGGACATGCCTTTTCCAGGCCAAGAAACTAGTATTCCTTCTCCATCTGAGTCTCAGTCTTCAAGTAGCAGCGATGAAGACGTGCCACTGTCAAATTTGCAATGGAAGAAGAAGAAATTTCATGGTAAACCGATACCAGGGGTCTCAGACCCTAAACTACACGCAGTATTAACTCCATGCGCAATACTTTGAACGCTACTTCACGCTGGAATTAATGGAACAGTTTGCGCTAGCCACTAATCAGTATTATATGACTGAAACTGGACATCAGTTGAAGCCCGTTTGTACTTCTGGGGAAATCAAAAAGTTTTTTGGCATCCACGGTTTAATGGGGTGCTTTAGTTATCCAAGAATCAAATTGTTTTGGAACCAGCGTTATAAGTTCGACCCCATAGCAAGTGCTATGTCGAGAGATAGATTTTTTCTCCTAAGGGTAAACCTGCATGTTATAAATGTTCATGGCGTGAACAAAGAAGTGGAGCAAGCAAAGAACAAACTATGGAGAGTTCAACCTGTTATTGACTCCGTACGTAATCGTTGTCTGCAGCTGCCCCGCGAAGATATCCACTATTCGATTGATGAACAGATGGTTCCGTTTGGAGGAAGGTGCGCGGGGGTAAAAGTGGTTGTAAAAAATAAACCCCGCCCCGAGGGCTTGAAAAATTTCGTCGTTACTACTTCCACAGGGAAAGTATTAGATTTCGAAATTTACCAAGGAAACACTACCAATTTACCTGATTCAGAAAAATTTGGGATGGGACCTGCTGTCGTTTTACGACTAGCCAGCACTCTACCAGAAGGAAGTTTTCTTTATTTTGATAGATACTTCTCATCTTTGCCATTGATGCAGGAGCTCCAGAAAAGAAATATGGATGGAACAGGAACTTTGATGATGAACCGTTTCAATACAAAAAAAAAATTAAAGTATGAATTTAAAAAGGATGCGGCTATGAAACGAGGTGAATATGAAGAGATTGTGAGCGCTGATGAAAAGATCTGTATTCTAAAATGGAAGGACAATAAAGGTGTGTTGATGACTTCGACAGCCTTTGGTAGTGAACCCGTATCCATTGTTCCTAGGTGGGAAAAGAAATCAAGGCAATACATCGAGGTTTCCTGTCCAGCTGTTGTAAAAAATTACAACGCTTTTATGGGAGGAGTGGACACCTGTGACCAGATGATGGAAACCTATAGAACTTGGATTAAATCAAGAAAATGGACAGTTAAGGTTATCCTACATTTGTTTGACCTGTCCATAGTCAACTCTTGGATGGAGTATAGACAAGATTGCAGGGCAAACAAAATGAAGACTAAGGACATCCTAGACCTCCTGACTTTTCGTCTAAGTGTAAGTAAATACCTTTTAGCAGGTTCACCAAGGGCTGCTGGAGATAATCGAGAACCAGAGTTTGCAGAAGTGCCCAGCTCTTCAAGATATCGTCCAAAGCCTCTACCATCCGTTGACAAGGAAAGAGATGGTTATAATCACTGGCCAGTCATGGATACCTTGAAAGAGCCTCGAGTCTGCCGCGCTATAAAGTGTACCAGTAGAACACGTTGTCGATGTTCTAAATGTGATGTTTATCTGTGCCTCACAAAGGACAGAAATTGCTTTTATGACTTCCATAACTAAGGTTTTACTTGATTGATCTCATTTATAATTACTTAAAGACTGAATCTACACTTTAGAGACTGATTAGTGCTGATAAGAGGTAATTGTTAACTAATTTTCTATGAATACTTATTGATTGTGCATGTTTAAATTTGAAATTATGTTGATTTTGGTCTAATAAACAATATATTCGTCAATTAAAATGTTGTTTTATTTCAAATATATTGTAAGCTTTGGCCCGTCTTGATCCAATTGTGCGATTTCATGATTGTGGGTTTGCTATCTTAGGCCCCTGATCATACAATTGTGTGGGCTACAATTTTCCAAGATGGCGGCCGGAAAATGGAAAAGCGACCTCAGATTTGCAATTAGCAGCTCATTTTATGGCAGGTGTGACTTTTTTTCCGGATCAATTCCGTCTAGTTTTGGCGCCGGTCCGAAAGGGTTAAGGTGAGTGTAGAGAAACGGAGACCCTTTCTACTGGAAACAAGGCATTCCATCTAAGTCCTCACGGGTGACAACACATCTGCGTTTTGATTCATAATCGAGGATAGATGTAGATGTCTATGAGCCACAGCAACTACTCATCATCAGGTGGACTATGTGCTCGTTTTTCACCCTATTCTATAACAAATAAAACCATTTGGACCTATTTTTAGAGAAACTGATGACCAAAGTTGTTTGATAACAAAAAAAATTGCTTTCTACTAGCTATAATTAGAAATAAATCTACAGTGCCTCTAAAACATAATGCTATACAAGTAGATTTAACCCATAAATAAAATATACTTTCAACAGTAAAATTAAGAAAGACATGGCATTACTCAATTCGTACATTTCAATACAGTGGACACTTTGAGGACCACTTTAATGAATGTTCGATGATTTAGCCAAATATTTGGTAAAGCTGCCGAATAAGAATATTCGGTAAAGCTGCCGAATATGCCGAATACCGAATATAAAACGAATATTCGGCCCATCTCTAGTAGGAATGATATTTTGCCATTAAAATTTATCAAATAGGTGGGTAATATACATAATTTTTAAATTATATTAAAAAATTTTAACTATTTTATCCCACAATTAAATATATAAACATTAAACAAAAACTATTTCAACAAGTATTTACAAAAAATTATTTGCATAAATAGCATTAAATACTTTAACATTCAACTGCCTACAACATACTAGCACTGGGTGCGTCGCGATTTTAGGTAATTATTTCACTCAGGTAGCAAGAGTGACAGAGGCCTGCTGCTACATGACAAGCAACATACCCATAGCTTAGGTAAATCGATAGAATCTGCACTTCACCAGGTAATTATACATCTTATAGACTCATTAGCTTCACATCCTTTCTCCTAAAGACGATAGAAAGGAATGTGTGAAAGGAAATTAAGGAGCTAATGAAGTTACCGCTACACAATAAGCAACATGCCTACAGCTTAGGTAAATTGACAGAACTGGCACGTTACCAGGTAATAACAAAGATTGAAGAGGCCATTGAAAACAAATCAATTTGATTTTACAAGACCCTAAATCAATGGAATAAGTGTATAAGGCCCAGTTTACATTTTGCGAAGTGACAATTGCGAGTGGCAAGTGCAACTGACAAATAACGAGTGCTTAGTGCATGTGAACAGGCAGTGCCAAGTGATTGGTGGGAATAAAATATGCACTTGTCACTTCTCATTTGCCATTTGTCAGTTGTCACTCGCAATAGCCACTTATCAAAATGTAAACAGGGCCTTAGTTCGCCCTCCATACAGGTATAGTTAACAGAATTTACTCTAAATTCCCATCTTACAAGCCAAATACGATAAAATCCCTAAACAATTTGTTTTTGATAAGAAATACAAGATACAATTAAACTAACCAGCTGAAGGATTTAAACCCAAAAAAACTGAATTTTCACAGATGATTCCATAACAAATTAAGGTACAGGATCTGAAACTTTCTCAGAAGACCTCAATATCCACATATGTACACCGCTGGGTACCCACAACATAGCCTTTCAGGCACAATGTATGGGTATCATCCAAGTGGCCATAGCAATAGATGCTAAGTAAAAGACTCCTCCATCAGAATACTGCCTGACATCATGGCAGTTCTACAAGCAGAGTTGCAATGTGGTAAACTTGGGACTAAAACATCAATGCCATTAACAACTAAACAAGGTATTTAAATACAACAATGTGACTGTGCAATGGATAAAGGGACACAGTGGATCCAGGGGCAATGATGCCACAGACAAACTGGCTAGGAGAGGATTGGCTCTGGCCACTATAGGGCCAGAACCAATCATACCTCATCCCCTTAGGTAACATTTGTGCACTTGTATGTAAAAACTACACTAACCAACACACACAACTTTGGAAAATTTTGTAGACTGTAGACAAGCTAGGGACGCCTGCCTGAAATAAATAGTTGTTTAAACAAGGTTCTGATGAGACTAAACAAGCCTATGATTAAAATAGTAACAAGTGTTATCACAGGACATGGCACCATTAACAAACATTTATTAACCATAGGTGTTACAGATAGTCCTTCGTGCAGGGCATGTATGGGGGAGGAAGAAACGGCAGCTCACTTGATGCTCACATCTCTGAAGGTCGCTGCATACAGGGCTGAACATTTCTGTATGCGGGGATTACTCCACGAAGTTGCTCAAATCAAAGGACTGTTGCAATAATTGTATTATACCTGCCCACATGCTAAAACTGTGCTTAGATGTGTAGTTGCGGAAAACAGCCAGTCATTATCTTATCTTACTACCACATAATCTGAATTTATATGATAAAAAGGACAAAATGTTAGATTATTATAATAAATTTTAAAATTTTGATAATAAATTTTAAATTGTTTCCTTAATTGACTTGTTGGTGAACATAATATCATGAATATTATTCATGATATTGACATAACCACTACTAGCTTTTTAATGTCAAGCCCAACTTTGAGGGACCAAAATTTATAGTCGTTTAATTTTTTTCATGTAATTTACCGTATTTCGCCTCTGCCTTAATAACTTAAAGGTGTTAAAGAATTAATACAAAATTTTAAGATAGAATACATAGAAATAAAGACTCACCTATCAGCTCCAGCGCACGATAACATTTTATTAATGCGGATAACATGGAAGGGATGCAGTCTCATGCGGATGTGGAACTGGTCTTTACCACAGTTCTTGACGAGGTATTTGTTGCAGCAAATACGACCCGCTTCAAGTGCTTCCGAGCTAAGCTGCTCATATTCATCCGACACCAAGTGCACGCATAGCGGGAAGTCATCCACAGCAGCTTTCTTCTTGCCCAAATCGAAGATTCGAATCTTCGGGTCTGGTACACCACGACAAAACCGTGACTTTGGATATGGTTTGTTTTTACAATACCGGTAGCTGGAAATCAAGAAAATGGTTACTTTAGAACTTAGTAGCCTAGTGTGTAACACCAAAGTTATTTTAACCAAAATTACCATCTCGCTGGTCGGCGCCCCATTGTGATCTGAAATACAGTAAAAACTATGTTCAGTAATAGTAAACAACGATCAATTTAAACACTTATCAAGAAAATTAAAATATTTTAACACGATTACATCAGATTTTCAGAAAAATAAAATGTACCTTCACAAAGTGACACTACAGAGAAAGAAGGTCAATACGTCAAACCACAGATAAAGATATTATATATACTAGTCAGAGACGTCAAACCGTCAAACGAGGTAGCACAGATTACTGCTGTATATATACTAGAGATAGAGATATAGATACAGATAGCTTATCAATGGGCCAGGGTCTTATCGCGTTTTTTGAAAATCGTATCCATATCAGATTTCGAGATTCAATATCTGATATCGAAACGATATATTTAAATATCTAGATATTCTGCGTATGCGTTTATATTTTTTTCTACTCCGATACGCTGTTGAAATCAGATACGAAGATTTTATAGTTATGTACGCTTACCTAAAGGTGGGCGAAACTGTTATGTTTTCCTAATTCGATAAGATGTAATATATTTTTCTAACTGTTGTTTTAAATTGTTATAATATATTGTAACAGTTTCAAATATTACATTGTACACGCGATTAGTTCAGTTTAATTGTCAGCTTTATTAGCGTTTTGTTGTATGTTGTTATAACGATAATAAATATGATTATGATGGGTGTTATAATATCACACAGGCCAAGATTAAAAAACATTTTTTAGTTGTATTAGCATCCTTTGAGTGTTCCATGAATAAAGAGAATCATTTCAAATTTGTATGTTAAATTCAATGAACTTCCCTTCTTACTTTTTATAGGCATAGGGCTGTATGAGTGTATGTTAAGCTGTATAATTATATACTCATATTTTCAAACATTTAAAAAAATAACTCATTCAGGCGTAGTTAGAAGGTCATTGATGTTATGTACATTTTGATTTTAACTGGCGTGACATTATTATGCACTTTTATATACAACATGCAAAATCCTATCTATATTACCCTAAATATTCTACTTTTATTATACTTTAGGTATAAAGCTTTACGAAAAACAAACAAAAACAACAATAGATTCATCACGTAATATGTAGCACCTGCTACCAACACATTACGTATATAACAGATAACACTGTGAATGTCATCTCAGCTAGACTGCTAACTAAACACTATAGTACGTGCAAAATCGATTGAGAAAAACGGACAATGACCTCAGATATAAGCCGAGTGTCAAAAGGCGTAACTTACAAAATCTCAATTTAGATGTGATAACAATAATTAAATATTGATATTATTCACACTTCTAGGTCAGCACAAATGTTTTGTTTTTTTGTTTCTTAAATAATATTGTCTGTGGTTCCTATAAACATCGCGAAATCGTACGGTACATCGCGAAAAATGTGTTACATTTTATATTTCAATTTATGGTAACACAGCAATGGAGAAGATAACCATTTTTTGTTTTATGTGCCAAAGAAATCTACAAAAAAATTACGAGAATAACCGTGTTTTTAATTTTTTTTATATCTTCAAAACTGACCGAGATATAAAAGTGCAAAGTTAACATTTTCGGTCTAAGCCGCGGGCCGAGAGCGACATCGTTGATGACGTCACGATTTCCATCTTCGTGCGAGAGACCCGACACGCACTAAAAAATCAAAACATTTACTCGAATATGCCCGTCGCACTCGGATTCACTTGCTATATATTTTTAACAAGAAACATTATAGAACATGAAACCATCTGTTAAATATTGTGCTGTTTCTCAATGTAAAAATACGGCCACAAAAACACCTGAAGATTTGTTTTTTAATGTGCCTAGAAACCCTACCCTCAGAAATAAATGGACAAATGCTATGAGAAGAGCACATCCTTTAGGACCAAACACGGTAGCATATTGTTGTTTGTGATCATTTCGATGTAAGTATTCAAATAATAATAATCTTCACATGATAGCTTTTGGTTATTGGTAGTAAATGCTTTCTATGTTGGTACCTACTCGAGTCGCAGTGTTTAAGTAACTAATGATTCATTGAACCTTTCTACGCTTAATGATCATTATAATTTCAAGAAGAAACAATACCTAATACCTACATATTTAACTAAAACTACTTCAGTGTAAATAAACATCCAAACTTGGGTAAAGTACTTACGTATGTAATGTAGATAAGTCAATGTCCTGTCGTGAGTTCGTAAGTTTAGATACCTACCTATGTTTGCAGCAAATTTTAAAATGTTTATAATGCATATAAAGGTTAAAATATGGAATATGTTAACACACGTTTTTATATTTTTACGATATTTCGAGCAAAAACTAAACACATCGCAGAGCTGTTCAACCTGCATACTTTGCGGGCCGCAAATGATGGAAGAAGTTTGATTATGAAGTGGAGCACTTAAATTTTTTTCGTTTTGTCCTTTTTTATGTATTACATAGTTGGTACATATTTTAAATATTGATGGAATACAAATTAAGAGGTTCCTTATTTTTTTATAGATTTTAAATAAGTTTGTATTTCGTTCTAGGTCGAAAACGATATGGAAAACTACGTGAAGTACAAAACTAGTTGGTGGTCCCCTCAAACTTAAAAAGATGTTTTGCCTCACAAGTTTGCTTGTCAAAATCGGTATACAGAAAAACCACAAAGATTTTTACTATCAAAATTAAATGCCAAATCTAGGTCAGAAACAGTTGCACATGCGATTGCCACTACTTCACAAGAAATTGAGCATAGATATGTTGTCGATCCTGTTACTACTCTAGATGATAATATTGACATTGATCCCTTGCCCGAAGAATATATAACTACGCGTTTAATCATAATAATAATGCGACCCTTTTTCTATTATATTTATCTATTATATATATATATATATATATATATATATATATATATATATATATATATATATATATATATATATATTGAAAACATCTGATTTTTAGATAAAATCATATTTTTATACAACGAAGGTATATTTGTAGTAAATTTCTTTATATATATATATAGTACAACAGGAATTTTTTAACCATAAAAACCACAAAAAGTTCAGGGTACACTTATGAACAATAAGAAAATAAAACTATGTAATTTTGTAGCGCGAATGGGTCGGCTCGACCGGGGAAGGACCACGCTCTCACAGAATACCAGCGTGAAATAGTAGCTTAATGCTGCTGTATTTCGTATGGTGAGTGTAGAGAACCGGAGACCCTTTTTACTGGAAACGAGGCATTCCATCTCAGTCCTCAACGGGGTGACAACGCATCTGCATTTTGATTTTTAATGGAGGATAGATGTAGATGTCCTATGGGCCGCAGCAACCACTTACCATCAGGTGGACTGTGTGCTCGTTTGTCACCCTATTCTATAAAAAAAAAACTAGTTAGAGGCAGATAGTAAGTAGGTAGGTAAGGAATGTTTACGTATTTTTATTATACTTATTATAATAATGGGTACCTAGGTTATAAAATATTATCTTATGCGTATTTCAGCCGCGACAAAATTTTTGTTTCTTAGAAAATATTCCGCCACCATCATGTCACGGACTATTGGAAGGTTGTCATATTGTCCTTTTGAAACCCTTCTTCCATCATTAAATACTTAAAAACACCAGAGCGCACGACGGCAAACAACTCACACGCGAAATATTACTACAAACATTGATTTATATATTAAACTCAATGACTACAAACGTATGATCGGCGCGCTGGAACGGTATTGCGGCGCGGCCGCAAGGAAATGGAATCGATGACGTCACGCGCTACTCGCGGGAACGGACGAGATTTTAAAAATGTACGTAAATTTTCCACGCTTATAACTTCGGTAATAGTGCACCGATCGATGTGAAATAAAACTAGAATTATGTGTTTCGTCAAGACAATTTACCTACGTACTTAAAAGTTTAATATTTTAACCTTGTTATCTTCTCCATTCATTTAATAACAGTATCATATTAAAAAAATATTTGAAGCAATATAATCACCATATTGAGCTTTTGCAAATTCATCCCTTTAAAATAAACAAAACGCGCATTACGTCAGTTCGTTCTAAAAGTAACGTGACAATGGCAGCCAGAGATACGTCACTTTTTTTGGGCAGGTCCGCATGCACTGAATAAAAATAAAGTTCTTATATAATATTGAAAATAAAGTTTTATCTTTTGAATAAGTACGTACTTATTCGGTGTCGTTATCACTCGAATCTTTATATGTGTTATAAATTAATGCTTTTTGTTGTTAAATTAATAAAGAGTACTTTATAACAATGGATGATTTTTTCTTCTACAGCGATCTTTTACATAACTTTTTAATAATAGTCAATAAATATCTATTATATCAATCATTATAAAAAATAATAAAAAAATCATTATAAATAAAGAAAGTACTACATATAAAATATGCCTATATATTGAAGGTTTGTAACCCCTGGTTAAACGACCGAAAGGTCATTGTCCGTTTTTCTCCATCGATTTGACACATACTATAATATATTATAACAGCCAAAAACTTAAACAACAGGCACAACAACAGCTAGCAATGAACGAAATAGAAGCAAATATATTTGTTTATCTTTATACTTTAGTGTTTGTAAGATAAGCTCTTAGAGTGTTGTCTTAGAGTTTAAATTAGTGTAAACCATACGTGATCCTTATGCTGTTTCTCGGCCGATGACGGTTAGACCGTAAACTAAACAAAAATGATGGTTGTTACTGTTACTTTTGTTAGATGGCGATTTCCAACGATAATCAATATATTAAAATAGTCAATGTTCGATTATTCTAATGTGTTGTTTGATTATAAATATATAATGAAATATATTATCTGTTGTATGCTATAACGCCCAACTTTACTCTTATCTTAGACCATTTCATATGCAGTAATTTATGGACCATTCAACGTAATGGTCTCGCCTCATGACTATTCCCCTCTGCGCAGGTATTGGATTTAAAAATCTTGTGCGTTTATTAAGACTGTTTACGGAATCGATTTTGTCATTACAAGCACAGAGTCCATTATATATAATTACAAGAATCGTTACCGTCGTTGTAAGTGATCTTTGAAAAATGCCAATATGTACGCTTAACGTGTAAAAAAGAAGTCTAATACTTCAAATTTACAAAAAGATGGAGTTACATTCCATATATAAGTATTTTATTGAGATATATGCTTTTTTTCTTTTATAATAAGTTAAAATTATATCATAAATAATAATCGAGTACATAATATTCTTCCTATATTTACACGAACACTACACATTGAAATAATACTAGCTTTTACGGATTTTATCGCGTATATTTAACTACAAATACCCGACGTTTCGAACGCTTTACAGCACCCATGGTAAAGGGTTTTTACGTAAAACCGTAAAAACCAGTATTATTTCAATGTGTAGTGTTCGCGTAAATATAAAAAATCATTATGTAAGCCAGTAGGGACTGGTAATTGCAACCATGGGTGCTGTAAAGTGCTCGAAACGTCGAGTATTTATAGTTAAATATATGCGATAAAATCCGTAAAAACTAGTATTATTTCAATACGTAATATTTCATAAAAATCGTAGTGATAATCGAAATGTGACAAGTCCACTTCCCAAGGGATTAGTTATAATTTTTTTTAACGTCAACCCTCAGATGTTACAATTGAGGTTTAAAATTGAACAGGCGAGCACAACCGAATTCCCTACGAGAATAGTTTATATTTGCAACATATAAACAATAAAACTGTAACGAGACTACTTAACCCTGCAGTGGTCGCGCCTTTTAAAAAACGTAAATTGTTGCGTGGATTACGTATGTAGTCCAATTTAAAATAAGAAGAAAACTTTAGAATATCATCTAAAATGTATTTTTATTTTATTTTGAATATGAAACAAGGTAATATTTAGTCAACGGTTAATCATATTTAGTAAACAAAAACCGTTTCTACGTACTTTAATGAATAATGAATAAATCAAATTATAATATTTAAAGAACTTTTAAATAGTGAATCATCGATGTCCGTCGGCCTGGCCACGCCCTCAGCCAATTAAAATGCAAGAAATTAGAAAGTCGAGTTCACAGTGACCAGTTGAAGTCAGGCCTTCGAACAATACGGTTGTGTATTTTGCGTGTTACTCGTTCAACATAAAATTTTGAAAATGAATACCTCACCTATTCGAAACAATAAAAGTGGATCAATAATCCATAGCGGAGAGAGACGCGTAATTTACAATGTTTATAAGTACTTTAAACAGTGTGATTTAAATGCGACTGTGGAGAGCACAGTAATAAAAACAGCAAGTGCATGTCGTGTGTCCGAAAATACTGTTTATAAAATTATTAAAGAACAAAAGGATACTAACACATTAAAATCACCCTTGGAAAAAAGAGCTCGACTATCGACGGTCGATAAATTAGATGAACTAGACAAATGTGCAATGAGGAGAAAAGGTCACTCATTATATTTAAATAACAACTAGCCGACATTGGACAAAATTATGACACTTTGCGAAGCTGACGAAGATATTTATGTTTTCAAAGGTACCACACTTCATAAAATAATGCACGAGCTTGGTTTCGATTTCAATAAACAGGATAGCAGAACACTGTTAGTCGAAAGAGAAGATATTGTTTTATGGAGGCGTAAATATCTGAGGCATATAAAAGAATACAGAGCCGCTAATAAAACCATTTACTATCTTGACGAAACGTGGGTATACGCCGGAAACGTAGGCAAAAGCATGGTTGGATACAACGGTAAAAAATAAAAACAAGCCTTTCTAGATGGCTTATCAGTCGGTCCAAAAGCTCCGACAGGAAAAGTTAAAAGGTTAATTGTATTGCACATTGGCAGTGACAAAGGATTCGTGGAAGATGGTCTACTAGTATTTGAATCTAAGTCTACAAAAGACTATCATGAAGAGATAGATGGTGAAAGATTACTTAATTGGTTCATTAATATAATGCCTAAGCTAGAACCAGGAAGTGTGGTTGTCGTGGATAATATCCCTATCATTCGGTAAGAGTCGAAAAAATACTAACAACCAGCTGGAATAAGCAGCAAATAATAGATTGGCTGCAAAGCAAAGGCAAATCCATGGACATGACTTATTTAAAAAAATAATTATTAATGAAAGTTGCCAAAATCGCCCCACAATATAATAAATATTTAATAGATGAGACTGCCAAAAGTAATGGCATAACAATTTTTCGCCTACCGCCTTACCATTGCAAACTTAATCCCATTGAATTGGTTTGGGCCCAAATAAAAAATTATGTTGGTGCCAATAACTCCACGTTCAAAATGAGTGACATAAAAATTATTAGATGACGCAATAGCATTAATAGACGCTAATCGTTGGAAGAAGTACTGCGACCACGTGATACGCGAAGAAAATACCATGTGGAATTTAGATGACATCATGGAACTTGCAGAACAAAATTCTTTCATAATTAATGTAACTGGAGAATCTAGCGATACTGATTACTGATTTAAGTAATTTTAAGAAAATTTGTTTCCATTAAACTTACTTAAATGTTTCAAAAAAAATTTACTCCACTTTGAACACACTTTTACCCTGTAGTTGCACTGATGACTCACTATTTCCTTAACGCGAACGGACTATAATATATGAAAATATCACATTAATTTCAAAGTTAGATTACAAATCATTTCACATTATTTATTCTAACCATTTGGTTTCAGAAATATGTAAATTTGAGATTATTTTACAGTGGTTACTATTGTAATCCACGCGATCTCTTTAGAATTATAAATAGTCTCTGCATTAAGCTGTGGACAGACGGACAGACTGACAGACTTGACAAAAATATAAGCGTTTCTTATTGTGCTACTACGGAACCCTAAAAAGACTTGGTACGCTGACCAACTGAAGAGATAATTTTAATTGTTCGAGTGCATTTTGATAATGCTTGTGAGTTTTTTTTTAGGGTAACTATCGATATTGTAGCATCGCAATTAATTTGTCCATCTTACACTCATAACTTTTTCTATGTTGATGTATTTAACCTACATGTGTGCATAACAAGTAATAATAGTGTTGAAGATTTAGATTTGTGTGTGTCTATGTAGTGTTTCCACTCCCCGCACCAAAAGTGACAGACTTTTGTTTGTAGCATTAGGCGCATTACTCGTCCATTGGGTTGAATTGTCTAATACTGTTACCTATTCGATGCGAAGTAACAGTTCGCGAAGTCTGACAGTTCGCGGTCAGTCGCCGCGCGAAGTGGACACGTTCATTGCAGTTAACGCGTAAAGCTTTGTTATCAACTAGTGCGTTACGTTCAAAATTGTGTTCCCAAAAATAGATCTTTAATATTGCTAATCAAAATAACTATGCAGTGTGCAATTTGCCAAGAAACTGTTAATGATTGTGTATCGTGCTATGGTTGTAAATACCATCTCTGCTACGACTGCGCTGGCCTGGAAGAAAAAAGCTATCGTAGATTCAATCAAGACAAAAAATCAGAATGGAGGTGTGCTCATTGCAAGAATACAAAAATGAACTATCGATCAACGAAGTCATATTGAAAGAGATCCGTGACATTAAATGTAGGATTAACTCTATACCGGAATTGCTGGAAGATGTCAAGACCATCACATGCGAACTGGAGGTGCTAAAAGACGCTTGTAATGAAAACAACAAGCGATTGGACAAGTTTGATGCCAGAATTGCAACAATGGAGGAAAACGTATCAGAGATCAATCATATCAAGGACAAGCTTGCCATAACGCGCGTTGATTTTGATCGCATCCACCATGAAATCTTACTTAAGGAGCAGAGGTCTCGGCTGAAGAATATCAATCAATCAATATCTTGAAGCTCTCTGCAAAGCCATCGATTTCGACGTCCCCAAATCCCATATAGATTATATCGCCCGAGTTCCCTCGCATAACTCGAAAGATAAATTGATAATTGTTCGATGTATAAATCGACACACAAAAGAGGATTTCATTGCAACAGCTCGCGCTAAGAAGAAATTATATGCTAAGGACATAGGATTCACAGGAAGCAAGAACCGCATCTTTGTAAACAACCACCTAACACCACACTTTAAATCATTGCTGATAAAGGTGAAGGCCCTCGCTAAAGAGAAAAACTACAGCTATGTGTGGGTGAAGTTCGGCAAAATTCATGTGCGCAAAAACGATACCAGTCATACTTTTATTGTACAAAAAGAAAGTGATTTAAACAAAATTTCCTAATCAACTTTAAGTCCTTATTTTTATATAACTTAATTCTATCAGTATTACTAGTATTTTGCCTATGACATAAAGGGGGATGCCCATTTTCGGCCATGGAACGCCCAACAATGTGCATTTATTAAAAAATATATCTTTATTTATGGTTATTAATCGCGGTATTCATTTATCCTAAAAAGATGGGAATGTTTTTGCACAATTTAAAAGTACTGAAAAGATAAGAATAAAATTAGGTAAATCATTAATTCATTAGTTTGTGAATAAAATAAAAAGTGTTGCCAATCACAAATCTCATTAAAAAATCGATTCCCCTTTTTGATCGATTACTTATGGTGTCATTATTACAATGCTAATATAATTTTTCGATAATTATTATGATGTTACGATATATATTTAAAAGGACCGTTGACAATGGATATTTATCCAAAGCAGCCGATACGCAACCGTTATCAACCAGTTGTTTATCCGACTACAGACGAAAAAGGATGGTTATGTTTTTACTGTTGTGCGGTTAGGCTATGTTAATCGTTTCTTGTTATGGTGCTTAAAAACGTAGGATGCATTTTATTATAGAGGGCGCTACTATCAAAGTAAAATAATTGACTAACTTTGAGAATTATTTCACCACTAGATTGTTATGTATAATTTTAGATATCTAATATAGGATGAATTTTATTATAGAGGGCGCTACTTTCAATGAATACGTTTTTTGGCTAATCTCAAAAATTACTAGACCGATTTTGAAAATTCTTTCACCATTACATTGCTAATGAGGGCATTAGTTGTGTGATAAAATTATATTATTACAATAATTAATTGTGAGATTAATATTTTCTAAATAAATAAAACTAAATACCTACCTAAGATGTTCAAATCGAATTATTATTTTTACAATTTAATAATCGTATTTGCACACTTTACTTACTCAAATTGATTATTATAGATAAAGAGGTAATAAATCTAAAGTAAAAGAGCTCCGCTTAAACGAAAAAACCAATTATTAAAATAAAACTAAAAGTTGAAAAAAACTGGTTCAGTGCGAGTCGGACTCGCAGACCCATGAAGAGTTCTGTAGTAACAAGCATATAATTTAAATCGAGTCAAAAATACCACTATCATTATCGCAAGCAACAAATTATTTTGTTTTTCATAGTGTTTGTGTTAATAACAAAGTTGTTTTTGCGGTTCTTTAAAATGTGCTTCTTGTATCTAAAAAAAAGGACTATTATACATTATACGGGTTTCTGTGCTTTTATTCATTACCAAAGAGAAAAAACTTATTGCACAAAATGTGTTTTTATCCATTTCAAGTCATCAAAAGCGGTAGTCAACCGTTAAAAACAAAAACAACCGTTGTTATAGGCTCGGTTGAAATCGATGACAAACTTCACATTTATAGTTATGATAATTAAAAAAGCGAATTACTACCTGATTTACCAAGAATTCTTTAGAGTATAACAAAATGCTAGTGCACAATTTAACTGTTATTCTTATCTGTTCTTAACATAACATTTAAAATGGAATTATGTTATGATAATTCAAGAAGTTAATTTCTAGCTGATTTACCATGAATTCTAGCATAACAAAACAATACAGCACAAGTTAACTGTTCTTTAAAATACGTTTGAAATAGAATTTCAATAAATAAAGGAAATTATATTTTAAAAAGCGTGCAGAACTTAAAACGCGTCAAAGATTATTCTTTTTATGATATTATTAATCGAATAAAAATCGATATCGTTTCATAGATTTTATGACAGTTAAGTGGCAACATCGAATCTGACAGGTCGCCCCCGTCACTGTTATGTCACAAGAATTCAATTGCGTGTTATCGTGTTAATTTGTTTTGTTGGAAAATGCAATCGTTGATCTCTCAACAATTGGATATAATTTTGGAGGTAAGTGTTTAACATTTTTCAATTTATTAAGTGTGATGCTTATATCGGCTAATCTTTCCAATATGGACCATCGATTTCAAAGCCCATATGTTTTTTGTAGATAGTACTCACTAAAAGAAAGCGTTTTGCAAAGTTTTAGGTTGCGGAAACTTACGGTTCATGAGATATATTTTTTTAAACTTTTCATACAAATTGGTAAACAACACGCAATTACAAAATAAATTTGACAAATGATTGATGTTAAACGTCAGTTAGTGTAGGGTTCCGAATATTTTGAAAGTATCGATACCTACTACTATCTTAAAAGTATCAATACTACTTGGTATCGAGTACATTTCGTTAATTTTGGAGACGAAAAATAGGACAAACCAATTAGATGCATAGGAAGAGCTGATAAGTGCAATTATATATGTATATAAAGTAGAATAAAGTTTACTCTATTTAAGTTCCACCTTAGTACTTGTATTTTATTGTTTGCAACTTGTTTGTATTTCTTAATTAGTACAGCTTTTGTACTTTTATTTTATTGTTTGCAACTTTCTGTATTATCTAATTCTTACTACAATAAAGTGTTTACTTACTTATTGACTTACTTATTTAATATTCAAAAAGTACCCAAAACCGAATCAGAGCACCCCACTATCCACGTGGTCTTGTCTGCCCTACCCCTAGAGTGTATATAAGAGCCCGGAGGCGCGGAGGGAGAGCAGTGCCCCCCCGCCTAGGGAGTAGGCCCGTCGCGTAGCTTGCGGCTTTTTGGTCGCCTTCGGCGACCAAAAAGCCGCAGCCGCGAAGGCGATCTCAGGTGCCTGCGCTTCCCTACGCTAGGGCGGAGGCACTGCTCATCCCGCAGCGCCGGAGCTGCCACGGAGCGCCGGAGCACAACTTCCCGGCTTCTTACCCCCCTAGTCTCCAAAATTAACGAAATGTACTCGATACCAAGTAGTATTGATACTTTTGATACGATACTTGGTATCGAGTACGTATCGATACTTTCAAAATATTCGGAACCCTACACTAATTGACGTTTGACATCAATGATTTGTCAAATTAATTTTGTAATTGGTGTAATTGCGTGTTATTTGCCAATTTGTATGAAAAGTTTAAAAAAAAATATCTCATGAACCGTAAGTTTCCGCAACCTAAAACTTTGCAAAACGCTTTCTTTTAGTGAGTACTATCTACAAAAAAAAATGTGGGCTTTGAAATCGATGGTCCATATTGAAAAGATTTACCCTTATATCTGATAATTATACATGTTTTTACACTGATGGTATATCAACGCAAGAACTTGTTTTATTTTTTCACATCTGCACAAGCTATATCTGACAAACATACTAGCTTATTTATGAGATTGACCATTTTTATCAGCTACCAAGAAAGGAGACCGTTGATTTTTCATTGTTTTTGGACTGATGGTAGTCTGTCAGGTCTTAATTATTAAATACTACGCGTTCATTTCGAGTTTGCCGTCGTAGACCGTTACGACGTCACAGCTGACGGTACCGTAGACGAAAAAAGTCATCATGTTTATGTTTTTTAGTATTCATATTTTAATATTAATTATTATTTAAAATATTTATTGAATGATATGAAGATTAAATAATAACGTGTTCGATAAAATAAAATATTTTTTTATAGTTTTATTTTACATTTTAAATATATCAAATTAAAGATTTTCGAAATCGCTTGTTTCTGTGTCACTGTCATCACTCCATTCTGTGTCACTGTCATCAGTCTCTCCGCCCACCGAAATAATCAATTCTCTTTCGTTGATTTCTTGCAACCTATCGCTTTCCCAATATTGTTGCCGTAAACGTTCAACGTGGTTTACCTCTTTTTTCCAGTCCTCTACAAAGATACTATTAGTAGTTTCCAGAGTGAGTTTTTGTATTTCTTTTTCAGACTGGCTTACATTTTTATCGGCTACTTTTTGCTTCACTAGATTCCACACATACTCGATGGGATTCAAATCACATTGGTACGGTGGTAGGCGTAAGACTTCGTGTCCATGACTTTGGACAATTTCGTCAATTTCATATTTTTTGGTAGGCTTCGAACGACATACTACATAGTATAATTCTCGCTTCGTCATCTTTGGGTCAAAGGATATACCATTTTCCTGCAACCATTTTTGCATAACTTCTTTGAAGCCGGTGGTTTATCAATCTGGCGGATGTGATACGGTGCATTGTCAAGTACAAGAATGCTATTGGGAGGTAAGTTGGGTAGGAGTTTTTCCTGTATATACTTTTTGAAATTATTTGCGTCCATTTCATTATGGTAGTCCCCTGCAGTGCTTTTGCATTTATAAAGGAGTTCGGCACCTTTGACAAAACCATTCTCGCTGCCAGCATGGACCACAATCCAACGTTGTCCGGGATTGAAATTCTTTTTTACACTTGCATCAGTTGCATTTTGCCAGCATTTTGAAACGGTATAGTGGCTGTGTATCCACGTTTCATCCAAATATATGACTGGTTTTTTATAGACTCCCTGTTCATCATTTTCACGTAATCTCCGCAAGTAACGTGCTCTCCATGCTGCTATCTCCGGTTTCTGAATAAGATATTGTCTTATATTTTTACATTTTGTAAACTTATATCCAAGATTCGTTTTTATAATTTTCCAGAGAGTGACTTTTTGCCCAGGAAAATTGAAGTCTTTCTTTGCTTCTGCTAATATCTTGCGCAGCGTAGGAACTTCCTTTTTAACTGTGTAGAAACGGTCTATTATGTTTCGAATCGA
The DNA here is from genome assembly GCA_907164705.1 of Parnassius apollo. Lineage (NCBI taxonomy): Eukaryota > Metazoa > Arthropoda > Insecta > Lepidoptera > Papilionidae > Parnassius > Parnassius apollo. Next base: position 6,402,018 of record CAJQZP010001037.1, read on the forward strand.
ACACACCATGAAATCATCTATTTCCAACCTCATTGTGGCTATTTTCTTTTTTCTCGGTGATGTCAATTTTATTTCTTGTGTACTTGAAGTACTGGGCTCAGATGAGCTCGTTTTAGTTTTTTTTGCTTCAGTCTTTATATTTCTTAAAGTACGTTCAGATATACCAGTGGCGGCCGCAGTTCTCTTGATAACGTTATCGAATGATTTTAATAGCGCCTGGTACTTCTTTTCATTTTCCAACAACTTAATTTCTATTTCCGACGGTGCATCGGGCTGTGTGAGCAGTGTGCTGCCACAAGTATCACGTGAGTTTTCATTTTTTAATCTGGCAATACTTTTCATAGCTACGACATCGTGAACATTATAAGGCGTTATCAACTGCTTTTCAACCTTTTCTTGTTCAAAGAATGTCATTATCTTATATAATAAATTGCGTTCGCCACTGTGCAAGACCTTTCCTCTTTTACTCATTGTAACAGAACAAATTAACGAATATCAACAGAAACAAAAACAAAAAATCAACAGTAACAAAAACAACAGCAAAAACAGTAACAAACTAGAGAACGTACGGGAGCATAAAAAACGGACGTAAGTACACTTCGACTTTGCTATCGGTACTAAAAGGGCGACGCTTGAAGCGCGGAATGAGGGGGCGCGGCGGGAGGTAACGGCATTCTTGAAGTGAACGACTAGTAATATAGGGCATTAAGTCCATCCTTATGCAGTAACATTTAACTTGATAAATATTTTATTTATATTTGAGTTTAAAATAAACAAATCTATTTCTTTTTCACTTTGACTACATTTTTTGTATTTTACATTATTTCAGTTGCCGTTGTCATGACGTGTGTATCATAATTGCTGGCAGTGAACTGATAGAACAGCATCACATTCAACTGCAGAACGGGAACCATCTGAATCATCTAGTCCATCCTCTTTGCAATCTGAAGTGAGTAATGTATTGCACCCAGAACAACAAAGCTTAGATCATACATCACACAGTGTACTGCTAACTAATTATTTAAAAGCGCCACTAATACCAAATCAATGTTTTTTACCTGGTTGTAACAATTCCAATGGACTCAATGTTCCATCAGCATTGCGAGTATGTCTCTTTTGTGTTTACAATTACTATGTACGTGAGTTATATGTGGTAGAGAAATGCTGCAGTTATATTAGAAGTATAGTTGTAGCATGAATGGGTCGGCTCGACCGGGGAAGGACCACGCTCTCACAGAATACCAGCATGAAATAGTAGCTTAATGCTGCTGTGTTTTGTATGGTGAGTGTAGAGAACCGGAGACCCTTTTTACTGGAAACGATCTGAAAATGATCTTAGTTCTCAAGGGTGACAACGCATCTGCATTTTGATTTGTAATAGAGGATAGATGTGGATGTCTAAGGGCCGCAGCAATGTCTCCAGCAGATGGTGAATCTCAGTTAATGATAAGATATGCTAATAAATCCAGAGCCGTGACTATGTGTCGATATGAGTAGTAGTGGTGATGAATGGCATTTTAAAAACTGAATTTAAAATATTTCATCAAAATTACAATAACAGGGCTTCTACACATTTGATGATAGACTGCTGTGGCTGCTGCTATAATTAATAAATTCCACACAAAAATAAGGGACAGGGATGATGCGGCTCAAATACTTGAAAAAGTTCACCAAAATATGGAGACAAATAATGATTTGTCTGAGTATGCTAGGGAAAGCAATCTAAATAGAGCTAGGGCAGGCAGACTTTAGAAATATAAATGTAGACTTTAAAATGTTAGGGAATTTCCTGTTTTAACTTACAGCGACTTAATATTAATTGCTTGTGTCACATACCAATTAAAGCAAGCTCGCTACTATTTTGGTGAGCATATAAGATTTAATGGTTGCTACCGGATAGAACTCTGTGATAACCAGAGGAGCAGCATTATGGAAGGAATAAACTTAAGCCCTAGCTGATCTTTACTTAGGGCTAGAATTGCAAGTCATCACCATTAGTCGTAAAGTGTATTTTATATATATTTTAATTAGTGGCAATGGTTCTGGTAGAAGTGCAATTAAAAAGTACTGTCGGCCGTCGAACTGTTGGATGCTGTGCCCATATTATGACAGTAATATGGTAATTGGGTTGGGCACGGCATCAGACTAATATTTTGCTTCCTGCTCAGTTCCTGAATGATGTATTGATGTGTAAATTAGAGGCAAATAATTCCTTAGCTTTCCTAGATGCGTTAGTCATGCAAAATTCTAACAACACCATAGGTCACACTGTCTATAGAAAACAATGAATTTCGCCATTATCCTTCACAGTTAGTTACCGTGAGCAAATCTTTGTTACAGAGAGCACAAGGGATCTGTGGCAGCAAACATCGAGCCGTCGAGCTTCAGCACGTCAAGCAGGTTCTGCAGGTCAACAAGCTTCAGCCCCGCGCTTACGTCACAGTGGCCGAGTGAAGCCGGCCATAGTCAAGCATGTGCAGTACTAGCATTTGTCAGGGGTGTCACAGACAAAATTGTCTACATTTTGAAGCGAGCTGACATGAAGCATCAAGGTTCAGGGAAGTTTGCAGTTTGTGATCATATCCTGGACGGCCCCAACCAGATAGACGTATAAAAAAGATTTGATAGACCACAAATCTTCTAAAAGGTACATCAATTCCTATCAAGGACCGATACCTGAGACTATTGAAATTAAAAAAAATTCAATAGAGAAGGAGGCTTGGTACTACCACCTGCTTAAGACCCTGTAATTAATGAAATTAAAATTAAACCCAAGCATACCATTGCAAGACTTCAAGACACAGTAAGTTCATTCTGTGTTGAACCGAGACTTATTTAACGGCCGGAAAGTGGTGATTCAAACCCGGTTGACACTGTTATTTTTTTGTTACTTTTTTATTTTTTATTTTAATTTTTCTTTTCTTTTTGCTGAAATGACGCCAATAAATAAAAAACCCGCTTCCAGAACCAAAAAATGTTTTAAATGTAAGAAAAATATCACAAAGGAAGGTGTCAAGTGTTCTATATGTAAAAATAATTATGACATTTCATGTGTAAATATGACGATAAGGAAATTTAATTTGATGACATCTGACTGCAAGAATCAATGGCAATGCAACAAATGCTTAAATAAACATACATTACCTACAAAATCATGTAAAATTAATCCCATTTTTATAAGTACTCCTAAAGCAAACACATCACAAGCATATACGAGTACAGCACAAGAAAATTCTAATATTATGACAGACAACATAACTCTTAGAAAGCAATTTACTAGGGAAAATGAATACGAACCTATAATTAATGACGTAAAAGGTCACTCATTACTAGAAGAAAATAATAATTATTTGGAGGATATTTCGTTATCTCCCAGTAGAAGCCTTCCTGATCTTTCTACTCGTGACTATGACGACGAATATATTCAAAAAAAGCAAAAAATTGAGGAATTGAATAGTAAACTTGCCAGTGCACATACAGAAATAGAAAACTTGCACATGGAAAAGAATGTATTACAAAAAGAAGTCCATGAGCAAAAAAATCGAATTCAGCACTTAACTGCCATATGTTCACGGAGTGTCAGAAAGCGCAAGTCAAAAATAAAAGGAGACTCAACATTTATACGACAAAACAAATCCATTGACGATTCCTCAATACAAACAAGCTACTGCCCTGATTTTGCAATACAAGCTAAAACTAAGAAAAGCGATAAGAATACGTCACTAGAAGATATCACGTCGCCTAAAACTGCTACTATGGCTAAAGAAACTTTAAATAAGATACACATATTTAGAGGGCAACAATGTGTAGGATTAGCTTCTTCACTGATTCGATCAAGACTCAACAGCAAATATGAAAAATATTGTATTACAGCAGATACAAAACCGCAAGCGCCTACAGAAGAAATTCTTAACGGATGCGAAAATGTTGTTTTTAATAATAAAGATAAAATAGTAATTAATGTTGGTGAAAATGACTGTAACCCCACTAAAGTATTATTAGAACTATCTGCATTTTTGAAAAAAAAACCAGAACTTAACTATTATTGTAATAAGCGTACTAAAAATGTTTTTTGAATGAAAACCTGTTGAATAGGAACATTCGCCCTTCTATGTAACAATTTCAATAATTGTCATTTCATTCACATTGACGATAAAAAAAAACGCTTTGACATTTGTACTAAATTAAATTTTTTAATAGATAGCCTCGACTACAACGAAAAATTCCTTAGCTTTAACAAACGTCATGATTTAATCCGTTTCCCCCATAAAAATGTCAATAAACAGAAAAGTAGAAAAATCACACAGAAAACTATCTTAAATAATTTTATTATGTAAACAATTATGCGAGGCACCGGAACGAAAATGTAAATGCTAATATCGAAGTAACAGCTGAAGGGTCAAAACGTGACAATTTTTTTCGTCTGTAAAAACCAAATCCTTACAATTTTACACCAAAACATAGCTGGACTTCTTAATAAAACTGATTTGTTGCCATTATACATAACTGATTTTCCTCGTGAAATAGGATGTGAATTAGATGTTATATGCCTTAGTGAAACATTTCTGAAAGCAGGTGAAAGAAGTGTGTGTGCATTTGAATGGCTACACTATTACAAATAGTTATTCAAGGCTTGACGTAAAACGAGGTGGTGTATGCATACCTTGTAAAAATAATTTTAACTTTGTAGATCTTACAATAATTAATAAATATCAAGCAGAAAACACTTTTGAGGTATGTGTATTATTTTGCCAGACCATCGCTGTTGTGTTATCTGCATCTATAGAATACCTAAGTCCAATGTAACAGACTTTTTAAATAAATTTTAAGACATGCTTTATAATATTTGTGACAGATATAATGACTTTAAAATAATTATAGCCGGAGATTTTAATATAGACACACTTAAGTGCACACAAGCTTCTGAATTCTACAAAGACATTTTACTAAATAATAACCTCACTCATCACATACAAAAGCCTACCAGACAGAAAACTTGTATAGATCATTGAAAAGGAACCCAGGTTCGGGCGTCCTCTCAATCCGGCCGCGAAGGACCAATTGAAAAGGAACCCAGCTTATTCAAACGTTCAACTAAGAAACAGAAGGGAGGAATCGAGGCTTCTCTCGATCCGGCCTCCTATAACGCCTACGTTGGGTTCGGGAACAACGTATGTGATCTCCGCAACGGAGTAACACACAAGGGCGATAACCTCTTCCTTTTCAGCAAGTAGGTTCAGACGGGGATTACGGGTCTTCCGAAGTCTTCCCGGTCTCAACGCCTTAATTCTTCGATGTGGACTGTATAACTTGAGGGATGAATTTCTTGGGAATAAAACAGCAATTATCTTCAAACCATTCCGTGAGAGAGTAATCACTTTTCCCTATCACTTCCCTACACTTTTTCTTTCTTCTTCTTATTGACTGCTGGTATGATTTCCGAACTTTTTCCCCGAACTATCTCGAAGGATTCCCGAACGAATTGCAATAAAACCCGTTCACTAAGCTACCCCAGAGCTATACGCGAAAGTGAGCCGCGCCATTCGCGCGCTTGCGCAACTCAATTACATGAATTTGTTCTATTACTCTCTCACGTTTTACTTAATTACTTTATTTGCATAAGTCATACATCAACATAATTTACGTGTATAGATAGCACAAAACAATATCTACACTACGATATACATTACATTTTCATATCACGAAAAACCTTTTATTTATTAAATGAAATATGCCTATTTTACTCACAAGTTCGAAGTCGAAATTTCTTAAATATTTAACACAGAAAGTTGAAACAATGTTTTCCACTTGAAATTATACATAAGTTAACTAATACAATAGTTTAATTTACATTTTCTCTATTTATTTCACTATTTAAAACACTTTTAAATTTCTTATACAAAACTATCATTATTTCACTTATACACAGGAATTTTCACATAAAAATAACACAGAATTCACCTTTTTAGCACGTACAATCAACCTGAAATGTTTTATAAGTCATTTTTACATAAATTGCTGAAATTACAAACATTTTAAATTTTTACATATTCGGCCTCCTAAGGGCGTGGCCAGCGTGCGTCTATGAACTCACACTATTTGAACAACTAACTTTTGCACGGCTCTCGGCTATCAGAAAAAATGAAAGTCTGATATACACCAATTTTAACAATCATATTATAAGCAATGACCGAGAAGCCAAAGGTAAAATATATGAATTGGGGTTATCTAACCATAACACGGGTCAAACGCTTAGTATAAAACTTCCTTATAAATATAAAACTTACATAAATACATATTGGATACTTAGAAGAGACTATAGCACTGACAATAGGAGAAAATTTAAATAAATAATGAAGCAACTGACATTTAATGACATATATGACGAATCAAACTTTGACCTAGCTTTTAGTAATTTTCATTACATAATTAGATTATTCTATGACATGCTTTCCCGTGATTAAAATTAAACATCAGATAAAAACTTGTGGCCCTAAATGTATAACAGCAGGACTCAGAAAGTCTTGTAAAACAAAAAGGAAGTTGAGGTACATTTACTATACATCAAGACCTAATGAAAAAATATCAAACAAGTCAAAATATTACCTTTATACTAACATTCTAAAAAAAGTTATAAGTAAATCCCAAAAAATTAGCAATTACAAGTATATCTCAAATAGTAAAAACAAATGCAAGGCAGCAAGCAGCATTATCCAAAACAAAACTGTAGCTAATAATATCCCAAAAAGTATTAAAGAATTAAAAATAAATAATAAAGTTACTAGTGACAAAATACTAATGGCCGAGAATTTAAACAAACATTTTATTCATTCACAGAATAAAATGAAGCAAATTGATAAAAATTTAACCAAACATAATATGAAAAGTATTTTTTTGCGTCCTTCAAATAAATATGAGATAAAAAAAGTAATACTTTCGTTGAAAAACACACTATCAGTTGGTTACGACAACATAGCAACTGGAATCCTTAAGATGTGTGCTGAAGAATTATCGCCAATTCTGTCACATTTGGTTAACATATCGTTTATAGAAGGATCCTTTCCAACAGCTCTCAAGTTGTTAATAGTAAAACCGCTACATAAAAAGGATGATAAATGCGACATAAATAATTATCGACCAATTACTTTAGTACCTATACTGTCTAAAATCTTTAAAAAAACTATGTATTCTAGAATATACGATTATGTAACAAAATTTGACATTCTAAAAGTAGAGCAAAATGGATTTCAAAGAAATAAATCGACCACATTAGCAGCCTATTCATTGGTTACCGAAATAATTAATTGTGTAGACAAAGATCACCTAGTATCTGCAGTATTTTTTGATATGAGTAAAGCTTTCGATGTAGTGTGTCATGATATCTTAATTGATAAGCTGTACTGCTATGGCATTCGGGGCCCAGCATTACAGTGGATAAAATCTTATCTAAGCGGTAGAGAACAGTGTGTTGAAATAAATGATATAGACGTTAATAATGTAATGATATCGTACAGATCCAAATATAAACACAACCGTAGTGGAGTCCCACAAGGGAGTGTCCTGGGGCCTCCTCTCTTTTTGCTTTACGTTAATGACCTACCTGACTTTATCAATTGCAAGTCTGTACTTTTTGCTAACGACAATTCAATCATAATAAGTACTGACACTAAATCCAATTACAATGATAAAATAATGACAGCTGTTATAAGTGTCACAGATTGGCTATACAAGAATAGACTCAAAGTAAATTTAGGCAAAACAAAAATAATACAATTTAACCTAAGGAAATATAAAGAAACTATTGACATTAATATAAATAGACAAAAACTAGAGGAGGTTCAAAATACAAAATTCTTGGGGATACATATTGATGATGGTTGTACTTGGCAAAGACATATTATAGAAGTATGTACAAAAATCAATAAGTTCATTTACCCACTATGAAGATTGTCAAGGACCTCATCTCAAAAAATTTCTTTACTCGCCTATCATGGCTATATAGATTCCGTTTTGAAATATGGCGTAATATTCTGGGGAAATGGATCTACAGTGAACAAAGCTTTTATTGCTCAAAAAAAAGTGTGTAAGGGCAATCTGCAGGGTTGGTCCATTATATTCTTGTAGAGAACTTTTTCCAACCCTAAAAATTGTAACACTTCCTAGCATTTATATTTTCGAGTTGGGTGTCTTGGTCAAAAAACATAAACAGTTTTTTACAAAAAAATAGTGAGTGTTAGTTTTAATACAAGGTATAAGGATAAACCATTTAGAAAGAAGACAACCTCTCATAAGAGCTGTTACTCGATGGCAATAAAGGTGTTTAACAAACTCTAGGCAGTTTGTTAAACACAAACTGCCTGGAGACAACACATAAAGATAGACAAACGACATAAAGTCATTGCCTCTTAGTAAATTTAAAGGCAAACTTTTAATGTGGTTGGTGGACAGGGCTTTCTATAATATTAAGGAGTTTTTTAATTACAAATAAATTCACTTGACCATGAATATAATGTTTGTAATGTATTTTGATTTTAAATATGACTACTATAATAATAAAAATAATTGTACTGTTTAAATAATAACTAATTTTAATTCAATTTAATTCAATTCAATCGGTTTGTAATGAATTATGATTTAAATATGAATACTATAATAATGATAATAATTGTACTGTTTAAATAATAACTAATTTAAATTCAATTGATCATATACTTAAATATTTGCACGTCCTAACAGGACAAAACATGTTGATCTTTTATTTGATGTAACAACTTATTTACCGTGTTTTATGCATATAAATGATTCTTGATTCTTGTAGATCGGACCATAAATAAAAATTAAAAATCTGAAGGTACTCCGGGTTAACAATGACATTGGGACGTCAGTCACCTCAGTCCGCCGTAACTATGGGTGTTGGAAAGCACCCGAAACGTCTGGAATTAAAAATCAATGAAATAAAACGCGATAAAATCGATAAAAATAGTTGTTAAAAACTGCGTTTGTGAAAATAAAAACTTATATATCTTCAAAACCCCGACTTTTTTTAAAGCAATTCCTTAACCATTTCACTGTTTTAATTGCATATTATCATATCTATATGCTTTTATATGTGGGCACCCATGGTCGACGTGTCTATGAAGAGTGGGCAATCCCCTTTACTACGCAACTCTGACCTACGCGCTTTCCCTATTGTGCTAATGTTTGCTCGGACTCGCACTTGCCAAACAGGTTATTTGTGCCGCTTAAAGGCACACTAATCACATATTCTTCCATACAAACGTAGTCTGGCGATTACTCCACTGTTTAATGGTGTACGTTCAAAATAAGAAATGATTTCAATTTATCTCATCATTATCTAGCCCTATATGGAAACAAAAAAGTAAAAAAAGAGTATGTTTAAAAGATATAAGCGTCGAAAATTCCAAATTTCAGCACTAGTTTTAACACATCTTTGGGCGGAAATAAATACCATAATGTTACGAGCTTGAGGTTCGTGACAATAAAAATTAATCACACTGATTCACTTTATTTCGCTCCGAAGCTTCGCTTGTCTCGCCAAATTCAATACTTCCCCGATCGCATCTTGCAGCGCCTATAAATATAAATTAGCACCGAATTATCCCAATATTCAAGTAAACACGCGCAAGGTACCGAGAGTTCGAGTTTCAACTTCAAGAAGTTTAGTTCTTCGGTTCGAGACTAGATGGCGCTAGTGCCATCGACTTAGGCGCGTAACACTGCCCCCTCCTAAGACATGATCGTCCCGAGCATTATCGGCCCCATAATAATGCGCCAGGCGATCCACATGGACGATCTTAGGACTCCCTCTTGCGCCTTTCTGTATCCGGTAGGTTACATCGTTGATCCTGGTCACAATCTGGTACGGGCCGTCCCATTTAGCTTGAAGCTTACGAGATTTCTTAAGGCAAAGGAAGAGGAGAAAAGCTTGCAGTGGGTACTTTCGTGAACAGCGCTTCGATATGACAACAAAAACGGTAGAAAATGTATGTGCTTGTCCCAATCTCGTTGCCGATTGTCTACAACTTTCGCTAGGTACCTCTCCAATGTCTGATTAAATCGTTCTACCATTCTATCAGATTGCGGGTGATAAGAAGTCGTTCTTGTTTTATGAGTACCCATAACTCGGCAAAATTCCTTCCTTGATCGCTGTGAATCTCTAAAGGTACTCTAAAACGACAGAAGACTTCATGAACTAGTTTATCTGCAACTGTTGAAGCTTCTTGATTTGGAATGGCGAAGACTTCTGGCCACTTAGTGAAGTAATCCATCACAAATATGAAATACTTGTTACCGCTTTCACTCTCCGGGAACGGCCCCGCCACGTCAATGGCTACTCTCTCCCATGGTGCACCAATATGGTACAACTTCAATGCCCCTCTACTACGTGTCTGAGGTCCCTTTACAGCCGCACAACTTGTACATTTGCGACACCAGTCCTCGACATCGTTTCGACAGTGGAGCCAATAAAACCGTTCTCGAATCTTCAGTAGAGTTCGTTTAACTCCCAGATGGCCTCCGGAACAATCATTATGGTACAGCTGTAGAACATCCGGTACTTTAGCTTTAGGGACAACCATTTGCAAGTGACAGCTGTCTCCCCGAACATTTTTCCATTTACGCCACAGAACTCCATCCTGAAGCAGCAAGCTGTCCCATTGGGCCCAATAGCTTTTAGTGGTCGAACTCATCGCTGAGACGTCGCTCCACTTGGGCTTGGGAGAACTGGCCTTCATCCATTCCAGAATCGGCTTGATGTCCGGATCTTCCTGCTGTGCATGATGTAAGCTGTCCTTCCACTCGTTGCTGAGGTGGTCTGTCCTGAGCATCCCCACGGATACCACTTCTTTACTCTCCTGCCTAGTACAATGTTTGCAATCTTCAGGACAAGGTCTTCGTGATAATGCATCGGCGTTGCCATGAGATTTCCCGCTGCGATGTTCGATCTCAAAGTCGTATTCTTGCAGTAGTTCAATCCACCTCGCAACTTGTCCTTCTGGATTTTTAAACTGCAATAGCCATTTTAGAGCAGCATGGTCAGTTCTTAAGCGAAATTTTCGTCCCAGAAGATATTTGCTAAAATGCTGCAACGACTTTACCACAGCTAGCAATTCGCGTCTTGTGACACAATAGTTCCTTTCCGGTTTTGACAATGATTTGCTGAAGTACGCTATCACGTCCTCTTGGTCACCATTCCGTTGAGACAACACACCGCCAAGTCCTATATCACTTGCGTCTGTGTCAACTACAAAATTCTTTGCTTGCATCAGAGTATCCCAAAATAGGTGTTTTGCACAGACGGTCCTTGAGCTCCTGGAATGCGATATTGCAACTTTCATCCCAGTAGAAATGTCGCTTCTCCTCGGTTAGCTTGTGCAGAGGCTTGGCTATATCTGCAAAGTTCTTCACAAATCGCCGGTAATAGGAGCACAAACCCAAAAATGCTCTAACCTGCGTCTTGTCTTTTGGAACCGGGCAATCCTTGACAGCGGCGATTTTCTCTGGATCCGTGCGGATACCTTCTTCCGATACTACATACCCCAAAAAGTTAACTTGCCGTTTGAATAGTGAACATTTCTTCGGACTCAACTTGTGGTTGGCACTCTGAATCTTCATGAGCACGCGTTCCAGATTTTGAAGGTGTTCCTCAAACGTCCGGCCTACGATGATGATGTCATCCAAGTAGACCAGACAGGCATCGCCAATTAGCCCGGTAAGTACAAGTTCCATCAGCCTTTCAAACGTTGCTGGAGCATTGCACAACCCAAACGGCATTACTTTAAATTGCCACAGACCCTTTCCCGTCGAAAACGCAGTTTTCTCCTTGTCTTTAGGGTCAATTTCAACTTGCCAGTAGCCACTTTTTAGATCCAGCGTGCTAAACCACTTTACTCCTGTAAGCATGTCCAGCGTGTCATCAATTCTTGGCAAGGGATAGCTGTCCTTCTTCGTAACGTCGTTCAGACGGCGGTAGTCAATACAAAACCGCATGCTGCCATCCTTCTTCTTCACCAGCACCACTAGTGAACACCATGGACCAGAGGAAGGTTCAATAACACCATCCTTCACCATTCCTTCAATCATGGTTTCCACTTCCTTTTCACGTGCTACCGGCAATCTTCTTGGCCGCTGACGGATAGGCAATTCTTCTCCTGTGTTTATTTTGTGTTGAACTAAGCCAGCCTTTCCTATGTCAGCATCGTTTGATGAGAATACATCGGCGTACTTGAGTAACAACTTCTTCGCCGTGACCAATTCGTTCGGGGAGAGAACACTATGACAGTCTTCCAAAAGTGTGGTCACTCTCGTTTCTGAATCCTTGCTGGGGGTCCCACTCGATATATATTGGCACCGACGTAACCAATCCACTTCCTCACAAATACCAACCAGTGTGCCTTTTTCTATAATAAGTTCCCGGTCACAATGGTTCAACACACGTACTCCTGAGATGTCAGTGGTCCTGATCAAGGTTCGAGCTACTTTCCATGGAAGGTCATTGTTTACCCTTTCCACAAGTACACAACGGTGAGGTTGCCCAGCGTTTCGAGGAAGACTAACCGGAACAATCGTTTCCGATCTCGGCGGAAGAACAATCTTCTTAATGGCTGTACACGTTCCCTGGTAACGCACCTTCCATAAAAAGTTCCTTCTGTCCACATTTCAAAACATCTTGCTTAACGTCAATCTCGCAACAATTATTCCTCATAAAGTCTAAGCCTAGGATGCAGTCGTCCATTATATCAGCCACGATGACATTATGCAGGTAGATCACGTTGCCTAGCTTCAACTCCATCTCCTTCTCTCCACGGACGGGTATACGCTGACCGGTGGCTGTTACCAAATTAATGCGTTCTCGGTTGTATGCGGAGTCCCCAAGGAATTGACTTATAAGTTGGGAACTAACAACCGTACGAGAGGCTCCAGTCTCTATGGTCAGTTTACACGGCATTCCGTTGATCTCGCCCTTGATGATTAGGCTGTTCCCATCATGGGTTTGTGAGATCGAGATCCTTGGGGCTCTTTTAACATCAGCCAGCACCCGCCCCGCAGTTCTGGCTTTTACTCGTTTCCCTGCTGCTGCTGGGTGGTGCTGTTGGCCGCACTACCCTCCTGAGATCGTTCACTTTCCCTTTCTAAGGTTCGCTTAGGGCAGCTGGATCGAAGATGGCCCTTTTCCCCACAGACATAGCACCTAGGGCTGTATCCTTTGCTGCGGTCACGGACTGTACCTGCTGCAACCACCTTGACGCGATGGGAACGATGATCCTGCCGCACGGCTTCCACCTTCAGTGCATGGGCCTTAAGCGTCTCGTGGTGTCCCAGCCTCACAGCAGCTCTGACTTGAAGGTCGCGTATGCCGTCGATGAATGTCTGCACCAGGTTCCCTTAATGAGCGCAGGTACAGACCGGTATGCTTTTCGCACCAGCTTCTCCACCTCTAGAGCCCACTGCTGCAGATTTTCGTTGGTGCGCTGCACGCGATCTTTAAGCTGCGCACGAAAGACGTGTTCCAGGTGAACGTCGCCATATCTCGCCTCCAACGCCTCAAGGAGTTGCTCATAAGTCACTTCCTCACCGAGAGCTTCCAGAACTGTTAAGGCCTGGTCGCGCAGGCCTAGTGTGAGAGCAGTCATGGCCTGACTTTTATTCCAGCCGTTCGCTTTCATAACAGCCTCGAACTGGATTTTGTAAGCTGACCAGGAAGAAGTCCCGTCGAACGGTGGCACCTTGAACCCACGTAGCGAAGGTGCTGTAGCTACTACGCTGCTACGAGCTGTAGTTTCATCCCCAAGTTTGAGGTCGTTCAGCGTTTTCTTCACGTCAGCCATCACGTTGATAACCCGATTGTTCACGTGGTTGATTCGGGTTTCATATTCTTCGATTCGGGTTTCAGCTTCCGATAGGCGGTTGTCATGTTGAGCAACCCTATTCTTCACCTCCCTTATCTCTTTCCCAAAGGTAGCGTGAAGGTCCTTCATGAGGAGCATCTGCTCTTCCGACCGACGAGCCTGTTCCGCCTGCTGATCTTCCAACCGACGGGCCTGTTCCTCCTGTCGGCGGGCCTGTTCCTCCTGTCGGCGGGCCTGTTCCTCCTGTGCGCCCCGCAGCTGCTCTTCTAAACGACGGACCTGTTCCTCTTGTCCGCTCTGCAGCTGCTCTTTCAACTGACGGACCTGTTCCTCCTGTCGGCGAGCCTGCTCCTGCAGCATCACCATCAGAGCACCTAAGTCTGGTGCCGCAGATGTAGGAGCTACTGACGGGCCTGCAGTCGGCGACTGGCCCTCCGACGTCTGCGGCGTTGCACCACCAAATCTTCTTTGGTCCGTCTCCTGCTGGCGTTGACTTCGGGTACAGACACCCTCGATTTCCTCCTTAGGTAAAATCGGCATGATTTTATCCCACTTCTGACACCAATTGTTACGAGCTTGAGGTTCGTGACAATAAAAATTAATCACACTGATTCACTTTATTTCGCTCCGAAGCTTTGCTTGTCTCGCCAAATTCAATACTTCCCCGATCGCATCTTCCAGCACCTATAAATATAAATTAGCACCGAAATATCCAGAATATTCAAGTAAACACGCGCAAGGTACCGAGAGTTCGAGTTTCAACTTCAAGAAGTTTAGTTCTTCGGTTCGAGACTAGATGGCGCTAGTGCCGTCGACTTAGGCGCGTAACAAAAAGAAGAACGAAAATTTCAAAACAGTTACCATACAGTGATAGATTAGTTGTTCAAAAATGCAAATAATTTTATTTTTAACAGATACATTCAACAGATTTTTCATGACATCCAAACTCCCAGAGGTCTGTTAATAAAATTTCGCGCGCTCCTTTTTGTTGTAAATCATCTTGCCTTTCGCTACGAATTGTTTCCTTGATCAGTGGGACGGACAAAGGGGGGCGCAGTGCGCACTCACACATGCTCACTAGGTTAGCCGCTGCTATCTATTTATGGTTGTAATACCTACATATCTACATCTTTATTTAGAAAAATTGCTTCCTTTTGTTCCATTGCTGAAGCCGGGATGAATATAGCTGCTAAAATGTGACCATAAGTTTGTTGAAGCACATTTAGTTAAAATTGAAAACAGGTAGGTACATAATAATGAACTTTCGATACAGGTAGTACATTATGTACTTAACTACTTTAATTTGCTAACTAACGAAAACATCTCATAGATAAGCACGATTATCGAAAATCTTAAAATTATCTATTAATTTAATTAGAGTAGGTAATTTTTAGATTTTCGATAATCGTGCTTACGTATAGGAATCTCATATCCTAATATACCTAATGTAATTTATGTAAGTACATAAGAATCTAAGAAGGGCAGTCAATGATAAAGAAAATTTGTTTTGTAAATTGTTTTTTTTTTTTAAAAACACTTTAACACAACAAAAACATGAAACTGAGAAGAAGCACCCGATCTGCCATAACAAACTCAGAGAGGTCAGTCCAGGTATTACATTGGTCATGTCATACGAGAACCAGGCTAATATGGTCCTTTGAAGAAAGAATCATACAGATGTGAGTGGACAACTAAGTACTTTATAGGATTCCATACCCGAAGGGTAACCAGCAGGGCCCTATTACGGAGCCTCCGCTGTCCGTGTGTCTGTCTGTCTGTCAGCGGGCTGTATCTCATGATCCTTAACAGGTAGATGGTTGTAATTTTCAAAGAACTTGTATTTCTGTTGCCGCTATAACAGCAAATAGTAAAAATAAATTTGAAATGAAAGGATTTTCTACTAGAAAAAGAAACGTGTATTTTTGGCTTTTTTGATCGATAGTAATATGTATTTAAATCTTGTAAAATGGTACGGAAGCTCGGAAGTCCGATTCGCACTTGACAAAATATTTGTTTATATTTAACCTTACCTCAGACATACTCATATATTTTATATATAATTTACTATACTACTATATAAGCTAACTACTAAATAAAATAGTAGTAGCTTTGCTATGGTATTATAGTATACTAGCTGTTACCCGCGGCTTCGCCCGCATGGTCACTGGGAAATGAACTATCCATTGCTTTTTGAATTGAAAGAAAACTGAGTTTTATTGATTCGTCAGCCTATTTAAATGTTTTGAAACGCAGCGTATAGGAAAGCATGAAAATAGCCTGTTTATTCCAAATGGAAATGGGATATTTTTTTAATTAAAGGAAACTGAGCATAATTATCCGTCAGGGATGCAGACTTTTGAAAAGAAACTGAGCTAAATTGATTCGTCAGATGCAGTTTTCTGATTTGAAAGGAAACTGAGCCAAATAAAAGATCTGTCAGAGATGCAGCCTTTTGAGTTGAAAGGAAACTGAGCTTAATAGGTCCGTCAGAGGTGCAGCATTTGGAATTAAAAAGAAACTGAGCTAAATAGGAAATTTTGAATTGAAAGGGAAGATCTGTGGGAATTCTGAATAATTGATTGTGGGAATTTTGGAAAAAAAAACTAACTGAACACTATTGTAAGACGCTACTGTACAAAATGTTATATGTTTTTCCATTCGGGGAAAGAATGTGGAGATTCTGGGCATTTGACACACGTGAACATGCTACAATACAAATACAAATACAAATTCTCAACGCGCAGCTTTTTTTGATTTAAAGATATATAACGGAGACGTTCACTTTCTACCTTCACATACATGTCTACCAAAAATTGATGAAATAATTGTCTACACCGGGCTAAGAGGTTAAAATCATTTTCTGTTGTGAGAGTTGAGTCATATAATACGCATAAAAATCCATACATGATACTTTTCTGTTCGGAGTTTGAAAATGATAACCCTCTTGTCCTTTGCAATAAATCAATGGGTATTGCAGAACGTCATAAAACTTGTGTGTATCAGCTACCCGTTGCAGCGTATCATCACGTGCTCGCAAGACAATGTCTCGTGAAGAAAATTGATCACCACTAATTACGGCTGCTATATCGTTTATCAAAGATGCATTGTAGCGCCTTTCATGCTCTCCTCGAGGAGTCCGATCTGCGTGAATTACGACTTTATAATCCTCTTCAGGTAGGTTTTCTAAAGCAGTTTTAAATGTTTTGACTAAAATGTTACGCTCATGCAAGAATCTTTGAATTTTGAATACTGTGAATTTTGATAGTTAGAGACAACTCCCTGGATAAATTGGCAGCGACGGTCTACCTCAATTTCTTCGTCACCCATAAAATATACTTGTAAAAATTTATGCTGTTCGTTTTCAGCTGGAAAAAGTGAACCTATTCTATGATAAATTTGCCCTTGCAAACGCCCCTGTAAAAACCCACCAAAAGAAAACACCCAACAACCAAAACCGACAAATTTCAACTAAACGTTTTTTTAATTTCCCTCCCCTCTTTTTTTCTCTTTCTCCATTTTATATTTTTGATTTTCATCCCTTTTTTTGTTTGGGACTTTGAGAAGGTGTTTCATGCTCTTAAAGTAGCTTGACGATCCGCCTGTTCAAGACGCCTTTCCTGACTTTGAGAAGGTGTTTCGGAAGCTCTTAAAGCAGCCTGACGCTCTGTCTGTTTAAGACGCCTTTGCTGACGTTGCGAAGGTGTCTCAGATGCTCTAAAAGCAGCCTGACGCTCTGCTTGTTCTTGCCTTCTCAGTTCAGCATCTTCTAAAGATTCTAGCGATCGAGCTAATCTTTTCGCTTGTCTTTGAGAAGATACTCTTGAAAGGTTGGACTTACGAGTACGTTTGCGAGGCATTATGAAGTACGTTAGTACTCTTACTAGTTTGTGTTATGAAGTAACAAAAAACCTATTTTAAAAAAAAACGTTAAAATACCTAAAAGGAATTAAATTTCCTTTTAAATATTTTTTTAAAAGCAAATCCAAAATAGGTATCTAAAAGGAATAAATATTCCTTTTACATATTTTTTAAAATCAAAACAACAAAACCAATTCAAGACACAACACGAATCCGAAAACGATAGCCAAAAAAAAATCGAATCAACTTCATCAACCAAATCACAACACAAATCGCAGAAAAGCGAAATCGAAAGCAGTAGTCAATATAAATACAACCAACGAAAAAAAGAAGTAAGTGTATAGGTACCGTATACACTATCTATACTATTAATATTCCTTTGAAATATTGTTAAACAAACTAAAACAACGAAAACCAATTCACGATTCTAAATAAACAAAATCCAAAATCAAAGCCAGAGTCTAAATATGTATAAAGGAATACCAACCAAATCAACAAAACCGATCCAAGAAAATACACAAATCCGAAAATGAAAGCCAATATAAATCCATTCAACCTTAACCAAATCACAAAGCAAATAACAAACAACCGAAATCGAAAGCAGGTAGTCGAATAAGCTACGAAATAGAAACAATTTAAGCGTATAGGTATCGTATGCACTAT
Organism: Parnassius apollo; assembly: GCA_907164705.1. Taxonomy (NCBI): domain Eukaryota; kingdom Metazoa; phylum Arthropoda; class Insecta; order Lepidoptera; family Papilionidae; genus Parnassius; species Parnassius apollo. The sequence continues at coordinate 6,420,407 of CAJQZP010001037.1, forward strand.
AAGTTGACGCGCGGCTCAACGGCGGGAGTTAAGTACATTTTAAGAACTCTCAAAAAATATTTTTCTTATAATTTTGCACAATTTTTCTTATTGTAATACCGATTCATTCATAACCACATATAAGAACTGTGTTCATTTCCGTTCAATAAATATTACTAAGGCTTATTAATAAGGCTTATTAAGAACTGTTTCTACCACAGTTAATTAATAGTTAAGGGTGAAAGCGTGACAGGTGTTGATGGTATTTCTGATCCATACTTATAATCACGCCTGTAACCCTTGCGGGGTAGGCAGAGCATCAACGGATTACTTAATATCATCTCCAAGGTTATCGCCTATTCTGTGAATTACAATGCACCATAACGTTTGAAGGAAAACAGCTGGTGAATTTTATGTTTTTTATCGCTCTCTTCCCGGTCCTGCGTGAAAAAATACAGATCCATACATTTTTTATCTTAATTTTGGTAAAAAGATATAATAATCCAGATATTCTGACCTTCTGTGTTCGTCCATCGTACCGTCGTCCGTCTTGTAGAATCATGGTGGCACCACTTAGCTGAATTTCATTTTGCAAAGGTGTTGTAAACTGAACAATAATTGAACGTGTTCGGGGACTGCTCCGATTTATTTTTGCAATGCGTGTACAGTTAACAATTTTATCTTCACTTATGTTGCAGTTAATTACCTTAAATATATCCTTAACAATATTTAACACATTTTCCGTCTTCCTTTCTGGAACACATTGGATTTCTGCATTTGTTTTGATTGTGCACTTTGCTCCAGTTGGTTGACGTGTATCGTTAGTTCATGAACAGATTTTACTTAATTAATTTTTATCCTGAAGCCCTTTATAACTTTTTTCATAGCTATGCTTTCCATTTTACACTCTTCAAACTCAGCGTTCATAAACTCCATAGCTTCCTTTATTTTTGATAATTCTTCACTTACATCCTTTAGCTGCTTATTCAATGTGTCCAATAAATGCACTTTTACTTATTTTATTATAAAGGCTCTCCATTTCCTTCTGTATCAGAGTCTGCACTATTTCTTTTACTTCATCTCTAGTCACTGGGGTATCGCTGCTTTTGCATGGGGGGGGGGGGAATATGCTTGTTTTTTACTTCCTCTTACAGTAAGTCCTTACTGGCGTATTATCATCCTTCCCTGATTTCGGAGTTTTACTTATACATAATGGACATTTCACTCTGTCATGTCCTGATTTTCAGGTAAGGCAAGACAAGTTTTGTGATAAACTTTTTTACAATTAGTACCACGCAGGAATGCATCATGAGCAGATCCTCCATCAAAACAACCCCATGACAACTTAATACTTGAAAGAGGAGTGTTGGGCATCGAGAATTATAAAGTATATAACTATAATAACAAATTTGAATGTAGTTGGTACTGCCCACACAAAAATGAAATAGAGTTCTTATAAAATAGAAACAAAAATTTATACAAAAAATATATATTAAAACAAAGGATTTAAAATATATATAAAACAAGAAGTTGCAGTTTTGATCTTGCATCACTAAGATAACGTTTGGGAGAGTCAAACCAATCCACCACTTAGCTGCTTTAAATAGTTGTTTAATTTTACACCTGTATGTGATGATCACGATAATAATATATGAGTCGACGGGTATATGATAGACTTGATCATATCAGTCACAAATACCGCCACAACACTTATTAAACACATTAATTATCACTGTATTTAGACCATATTTTACTTTGCAAATACGTCCATAATTTTAAAGCAGAGAGAGGTTTATAGGCTCTTTAAACTTCGACACATATTAAAAATACACCATTAACCACATTTAATCAATTTTAAAAAACTGGGAACGAAAGAGCTTGTCCGCGTACGCATACGACGATTTATTCGCGTTTAATAAACTTATTTTTATTTCCTGATATTTCGGGAATTAAAAATAATCTCTCTCATATCAGTCCCCCCCCCCATGGTAAGAAATGAGTTTATTAAACGCGATAAAATCCGTATATATAGTTTTATTCAATCATCACTTGATTTAGAAAATAATTTACTTGATCTTTCAAATAATAATAAGTCAAGTCCTATTTTTTTTAAATATTTTCAGGCATATAAAGTAATAAAAATAAATAACTATACAAAACCGAATATATCGATGTCGATTGTAGCTAACATTACGAACGAAATCACTTTTCATTAAAGACGTAATGTCTTGACGTCACACATAATACTACTACAATAGGGATTCATTTCTTTAGTAAATCAAAACATACGAGTCTACTTACTCTCATATTTGGCATAGTATAAAGAGACCAAAGATGACCACTTGACATTTTTATTTCCACGCTTAAATTACAAGCAACATCTTTCAATAGATTTGTCCATTTTTGCTTTATTCGATAATTAAATAAGAAAAAGCGAGACAAGTATATTGACTCAATTTATGTTGAATTATAGGTTCTCTATACGTATCACTGACCTCTATATATACATATTTGGATATATAGAGGTCAGTGATACGTATGTATGTAATTACTCAAAGGCTACTGGCACATTCTCGGCTCTCAGTCATTTTAAAGATCGCTCCGTACTAGTTCATTACGGACATTGAACTTATTCGTTCGATTAGATCTACTAGCTTTATTCGGTCATCAGTACTACTAAGCAGTTTAAACTGTATCCATCTGTAAAATTTGTGTGGAATCGCAATCTCAGTCGTTCGATATCTGCTCGAATCGTAATGTGTCGTACACACACTTGATAATTTCTTTGTTAAAATAAAAATGTAAAGCAGATTAGTGTGGAAAAAGTAATTTACGTTAGTGCGATAAAATCCCATGTCCATACTCGTAACGTGCGAAATGAAATATCAATATTAAACAATAATAAAAAGCACAAAAAATACTTCTCAATAAATTTTATAACATAACTTCAATTTTATTACATTTTTACGCTATCGCAAGTACCGAAACGAAGTTTAGCAAATGTTTGTTTGTATCTATTTATTAAGTATAATAAGTACAATAATTTTCGAACACAGCGAGTTTAGCGTCTTTTCGGATGATAAGCTAAATTAGACGTTAGTTTACGTTATACTGCATTGACCTGAAATGTATCTTTCTATAACGTCTTAATTGAACGGATTTGATCAATGTACCATTATAGGCATTCGTCGGCTTTTACCAAATGACATACTCAACTCACATACCAATACTCAACTCATATAACGATACTCGTTCTTTTGCTCTGGTACGTTCTCGCTCGCATGCGCGGTCTAGCTTATTGCGTGTGTAAGTGTACGAAAAGCGCTGTCAGAGCAATTAACAATCAGCGTTCGGAAACGTTTCTTCTAGTACAGTACTAAGATTCGTTTCCTATTCGTTCATCATTCGCGAACTACAACACAACTAAACGGCAAAAACCTCGTAAAAGAAAGAAGCTGAGAATTTCATAACTACCATGTTAAACTTCATTTGTATAAAGAGTTCCGCTCTAAGGCGTACGTTACACGCTCATTTAGGCGTCAATCAATTCCATCAATCATGATTGATAAAAAACGGATGGTGACTGATCTGATCGTGCAGGCGTCAATCACTGCATTACAGGGTAGGTTGTTCACGTCCCCCCCGAACGGGTTCCCGCCTTGTCGTGCCGGGGGGCTTAGAAGCCGTGGCTTGGTCACCCACGGCGAAACAAAGAGGAACCCATATGGCTGGTCCGAGGCGGAGGGCCGGCCCGAGGTGGCCACTCCGAGTGGGCTTGGGAAGCCCACTTTGGATGTGTGTTGGTGGACTGCGGTGAGAGGTGTGTCCTCCCCACCTACCGCTGCAGCCGAGGTGGAGTCGTGGAGGAAGAGGAGTGTTGGTATGGCGATGCGCCACTCGCCCTATCCTCCGCGACTCAAACGGGGCCGCACCGTTGATGCGGTAGTGATGGGGCTGCGGGGGAGAGAGGATTGTCGGTATTGCGAGGCGCCGCTCTCCCTATCCTCCGCAGCCGAATCTTGGTTGGCGGCGGAGCCATAGACCAGATCCGCCGCTGGGGTCGGGAAGGCTAGTACTTCTAAGTACTCGTTTTTCCTGGCCCCATGGCCTTCGCGCATCGGACGCGGGGGCGTCTGTTGCGCAGATGTAATTGGAGGCCGTGGAGGAAGGCGTGCCATGTGTTCTGGTGCGCCTTACTTGGGAAGGAGAACGGGGAGGAATATTCCTCTCCCGATGAGGTGCTGCCATGGGGCGGCAGTCGCTGGTGGGGCCGCGGATGTGTGCGAAAGCGTTCCCGTAGCCCTGCCAATATGCGACGAAGGTGGAACACCATGGGGTTTTAGTCGGTGCGAGTCCGACATAACCCGTCCTTGCCCCCGCGAGGCGGGTATGCGTAGGCATTTCCCCATGTTAAAAAAAAAAAAAAAAAAAAAAAGGGTAGGTTGTTCACGTAGTATCCTCTTAGTAGTCTGTGATTGTTCATCAATCACAACCGTGATTGTTGTAAAACTGACATCCTGCATGAGCGTGTAATGTACGCCTAAGAATCTTGTTCTTATTTTAGGAATCTCTCTATGCTAGTGATTACTCCGAGGAGGCCCGCCGAAATAAAAATCGTGGATTGCTGTATAATATAGCAATTATCGTATCAATAACAACGCTAGCCAGAAGGTCCTTCTTCACCAAAAAAAGGGGATACATATGAAACAGAAGTATCGACAACGTTGGGAGATGGAGGATTGAATAATAAACTAGATGGCTTCTGTGGATAATTATCTGTCGTGTGAACCACAGAATACATTTACCCTAACGGGGTGTGAACAATCAACTTTGCGACGGCATATGACAAACAACCAATTTAAAAAAGAAACCTTTACGCTGGAGAAACAAATAAGGAATAGATATTTATAAAATAAATAAAGAACAAAATATATATACAAACTTCATCGCAAACTTAAAAAATGTCCTGAAAATAAAATTCTTGAAATCACTTATAAGCGTTACCGAAATTGTTGTAACTCCTTGTTGAGAAATCTTAAACAAAACTACGAAAAGTCACTATTACGTAATGCAAAAACAAATAAGGATACCTGGAATGCAATTAAAACTATAATAAATTACACAAAACGAAAGACGAGTGCTGATAACCTTTTGAGTTCTAATGAAAATGCTGTTCGTGATGTAGAAAACATAAATAAATACTTTTCTAATATTGGTAAAAAAACTAGCTGACACTGCAAATATTTCAAATCAAAATAGCTCTCCATAAAATTTTACAATTCCATCAGTTTCTAACTCTTTTGTGCTACTTCCACCGGATGAGGGAGAGGTAGAATCGATTATCAGAAGCTTAAAAAATAACTCTACTACTGGATGGGACTCTATACCTGTGCAACTTCTCAAATTATCAGTACATCTAGTAGTTCCACCTTTGACTAAACTTATTGAGCTCTGTTATGCGCAAGGAATCTTTCCAAAAGTTTTTAAAAAATCGCTGATCACTCCTGTTCATAAGGATGGACCACGAGACGAAATCTCCAATTACAGGCCTATTTCAGTACTCTCGTCTATCTCTAAAATCTTGGAAAAATCATTAAATTATAGACTTATTAAATTTTTAGAATATAATAAAGTTATATCTACTTCACAATTTGGATTTAGGTCGGGGAAGTCCACTGAAGACGCGGTAATTCAATTGATAGAATTTGTAACATCAAATGTTGATGCAAAGCAAAAATGTTTGGGGATTTTCCTCGACCTAGCCAAGGCGTTTGACACGGTCTCGATTGCCATCCTTGTGAGAAAGTTAGAACGCGTTGGTATTCGTGGCAATGCACTCATGATTTTTAAGGACTTCCTATGTGACCGTAAACAACAGATTAAAGTTGGTGAATATGTCAGCCCCGGAGAACCGTTTGTATGTGGCGTTCCACAGGGAAGTATACTAGGACCTAGTCTCTTCCTTATCTACATAAATGATTTATCTCAGCAACCTCTAGTAAACGGCAAAATATTTACCTATGCTGATGATACAGCTTTAGTCTTCCATGGTAAGACTTGGAATGTGGCTCGACATAACGCTCAGCTGGGACTTCACAGAGTTGGCCATTGGCTCGGCGCTAATCTCCTAACCTTAAATATTTCAAAAACTACATACATACAGTTTTCCTTGGGAAATACTGGATCCGTAAACCTTCATCTTAAGGTCCACTCGTGTACTAACCCTTTCAATACTAGCCCCCCCCCCCCATGTTCATGTCTTGCAATTACTAAATCCAATAGTGTCAAATATCTTGGTGTAATACTGGACGACAAACTTAACTGGCGCTCACACATAGAGCTTACGTAACTGAACGTACTAGAAAATTTATTTGAGTGTTTAAAAAGTTAAAGATACACTGCTGATTTACCTCTCTTGCGTTCAATTTACTATGCTTTAGTTCAGTCCGTAATAGGGTACTGTATAAACGTCTGGGGAGGAGCCTGTAAGAGCTTTCTAATCCGCCTGGAAAGGGCACAAAGATCACTCCTAAAAGTCATGACCTTTAGGCCATACAGATTTCCCACTAAAGAATTGTATGAGATAATATGTCGAGTATTAACTGTGAGGCAACTGTACATTTTGAAATTAATTACTAAACAGCATATGGTTACCATTTATAATGCCACTGATTATAACAAAAACCGGGTTGTAAAAAATGTGTGTTTACCAATAACATGTCGAACAGCCGGCAACATGCATATAAAGCTATATATTTATACAACAAAATTAATAAGTTAACAAATATATATCCCTTAACTAGTAGCAAAGTGAAAATTAAAATTAAGAATTGGCTATTGATTAGATTATGAACAAACTGAATCGATATTAGTATAATTTTTTTTTACAAACATGAAAAAAAATATTGTTTAAATCTTAAATTTCAACCACACACACGAACACATGCAAACGCACGCACACTCACGCGCACTCACACACACTTGCCCAGACACGCACCCAGACGCAAGCAAACACACACACATACACACACACACACACACACACACACACACACACACACACACACACACACACACACACACATACACACGCACGCAAACATGCACACAACTACACACACAAATACACACACGCAACACACAGATTTTAAAATTGCTTTATTTACATAAAATAAGTAGCTGTCATTATATTAGGGAAATCGCTGACTCTCGTAACACAGGTTTTCTAACCTAGCGCTGGAGTCAGAGGCTTAAAAAATATTGTAACAAATTTTATGTCAATAAAGATTATTATTATTATTATTAATTATTTCCTAAAAATACGGCAAACCGGACTGTTACAGCAGTTCAGAATTTTTTGATAAGAACACTGGTTTAGTGTCAATGTTATTTTTCTGTTTTTCTTTTTTCTGGCCTGTCAAGTGTCACCTTAATTAGCGGAGTGGAACAAAATCACTATAACTTGAACATTGATTTTCTTGATAAACTAGAATGTTAAAATTATACGTTATACGTTTTGTTTTCTAGTGTTTGTTAAAAACATCAAATCATGGGTGCTTTTGCGAGCAGACAAAATGATGGAGTTGAAGAAGCAGACGTCGTATCAAATCATGCATACAAATATCCACCGCGATCGGGTTAGCTTGACCTTTATTTATTATTTTAGTTAATTGTGCCTAATTGTTATGCTTTATTATTGCTTATTAAAGAAAAGGTATCTGCTAAGCCTTAGAATTACTTCTGTCGCTACTAAATAAATAATGGGTTGCATATTTATTAAATAGATTGGATTCTTTTTTCAATTTATAGCATTTGGTGACAAACGAGCACACAGTACACTTGATGGTAAGTGGATGCTGTGGCCCATAGACATCCACATTTATCTTCAATTAATGATCAAAATGCAAATGCGTTGTCTTCCCTAAGGACAAAGATGGAATGACTTGAATCTAATAAAAAGGGTTTTCGGCTCTCTACATTCACCATACGAAACACAGCAGCATTACGCTGGTATTATGCCCTGGTAGAGCATACCATGATTTGTGCTACAACTACAATATGGCTGCAGCGGGGCTCTACCATCTAAAGATATAAAAATATTTGCTTCTCCTTTAACTATCCATAAGGCAAACATAAGACTTTTTAAAATTAACAGCATAATTGATGAAATAATACTAGTTTTTACGGAATTTATCGCGTATATTTTAACTTTTTAAATACCCGACGTTTCGAATGCTTTACAGTACTCATGGTCACGAGCAGGACTGAGATGTTCAATGTCCATATGTCATAGTTAACCGCGGTTACCATAGATTAAAATTTAACTTTTGTTTATTGTATATTAATCTATGGTAACCGCGGTTAACTATGACATATGGACATTGAACATCTCAGTCCTGCCCGTGACCATGAGTGCTGTAAAGCGTCTGAAACGTCGGGTATTTAAAAAGTTAAAATATACGCGATAAATTCGTAAAAACTAGTATTATTTCAATGTGTAGTGTTCGCGTAAATATAAGAAATCATTAAGCATAATTGATATTTAAATTTCTAGTAGCTGACTTTTTTTGTATGTTTCATAGAGCTGTTTATATGCTTTAATAAAGTTACTATCTTTAATCTTGTTCAAATTTGATGTACTTATAAACTGCAGAAATCTTGAAATTCTTGTATACAATTTTAACTGAATATTATTATTATTTTTTTATTATGTGCGAACAGCTATGCAGGTCTAGGTAAAGAGACCAGTATCACTGCGACCTAGAAGATCTATTGTGATCGCTGCTATGGCTATAGTTCACTGCTAAGCCCTATGTCTTCAATGAATCGAAGGAGTTGCTTAGCTGTGAGCAATTTCACTTCTGGGCGGTGAGATAGTGTCCCAGATGAGTGTTACGTTTGCACATTAAGGGTCCGCAAACGGTTAGGATGTGTAGAGGTGTTTCTTCCGTTATGAAACAGAACCGAGTGTGAGTTGAGTTGCTTAGTCCCAGGATGGACATGTGCTTTTTAAGACAACAGTGTCCAGTTAGGGCTCTTGCCAGAATGCGCAATTTATTTTTACTTAATCCCTTCTAAGGGCTTCTGAAACGAATTTACGATCAAAAGCCCGGATTAAGGTTTTAGAATGTTTTAAGCCTGGTGTGTTAGACCAGCTCTTAAGTGATTTATTGTGATAAAGAGTTTCAAGGGTCAATCGGGCTAGGCTTCTTGAGATTCCACAAAATGGCTCGGGTCCAAATTGTGTGCACTTTGAGGTCTCCCGTGCAAGTTTGTCTGCAAATTCGTTGCCTACAATACCCTTGTGACCCGGAACCCATCTCAAAACGACCCTGTTTTTACAACCCAGGGCATTTAAACGGTTCACGCAGTCTCCAACTAGCTTTGAGTTCACTAAGTTTGATCTCAGTGCTAGCAGTGCTGCTTGACTATCAGAGTTTATGTTAATTTTATGGTCGACGTAGTGTTTTTGCAGATTGATTTCTGCACACCGAAGTATGGCGATAATTTCTGCCTGGAAGATAGAGGTGTATCTACCCAAATTCATACTAAGTTTGAATTTGCGGCGTTCCCCGTAAATTCCAAAGCCTACGTCGAGGCCCATTTTAGACCCATCGGTATACCATATGAGGCTACCGATCTCACAGATAACCTGGCCATTCAGCCAGTCTTCTCTGGAGGGTAATTCCACTATATACTTTTTATCAAAAGTATAGTATAGTGGACGCATGATATCTGAGATCATGCATAAGACCGGTGATTCCTTAATTGAGTTGAGCATGGATCTCAATCTATAGGAGAGCAAGCTCAGACCGCCCTGGGCGTTAATCCTATACAAACTAGCCCTCGCCTCCTTGTCTAGATAGAGATCAAGGGGCGTTAGGCATAGAATTGCATTAAGAGCTGCTCCAGGCGATGATCGCATAGCTCCAGTTGCCGTTAGGCATGTAGTCCTTTCTAGACTATTTAGTCTGTCCGCAGTCGTTGGTTGGCCTTGTTACACCAGACAATAGAGGCGTAGGTGAGAATCGGCCTCACTATGCTGCTGTACAGCCATAGGACCATACTGGGACACAAGCTCCAGTTGTTCCCGACCAAACGACTGCACGTACCTAAAGCAATTTTTGCCTTATGGCATACGTTGCTAAGGTGAGAGTTCCACGTTAGTTTTTGGTCGATTGTTACGCCCAAGTACTTAACTTCCGTGGAAAATGGTACTTCTTTGCCATTAAGTTTTGGTTGGACTAATTTGTCCAAGTGTCTCTTTTTGGTAAAGGGTATTATAACAGTTTTATCAGCATTAACTGATAAACTGTTATCCCTACACCAGTTATTTATGGTGTTTATGGCTCTTTGTATTATTGACAATAAAGTACTTTGGCAAAAGCCCCTTGCAATGATCACAAGGTCATCAGCATAACCCAGTGTGTCAATGCGTAGGTCTGCCATTTTGTACAATAGTTGGTCAACCGCAAGAGTCCAAAGAAGGGGTGACAAAACACCTCCTTGTGGGCAGCCTCTTGTGGTTGCAACCTCAATCGAAGTTTGAAACAGCGCTATTTTTGCCTTTCTGTTTGAGAGCATCGACTTCACCCATCTGATGGTTGTGGGGTCAACATTTTTAGATGTTAGGCCTCCAATCAACAGTGATGTGGGGCTACTGTCGAAGGCGCCCTCAATATCTAGAAAGGCACAAAGAGCTATTTCTTTATCCGCCAGTGCTTTTTCGACCCTGTCAATGACACTGATCAGGGCTGTTTCCGTAGATTTGCCTCTGCGGTAAGCATGCTGGTTGTAATGTATGGGCCTCGTAGCTAGAGCTACATCCCTTATATATCTATCTATAACCTTTTCCAATGTCTTAAGAAGAAAGGAAGATAGGCTTATAGGTCTAAAGGACTATGGTAATTGTCCATTGTTCTGGAATATATCCCCATGCAAAACTTGCTCTGAAGATTTTCACCAGATAAGGAAGAAGGATGTCTATACCCCTCTGTAGTTGGATGGGAATTATTCCATCCTCCCCGCTTGATTTAAATGGTTCAAAGGAGTCAACAGCCCACTGCACCAGGTTTGGCCTTATTATCTTTGCAGCCCTACGCCAGTCCTCATTGCAAGGCCTTCGTAGGGCTCTGAAAGAGTTCGAGGCTGAAGTCTTGTATGACCCTGGGAAATGGGTTGACGCTAGTAACTCCAATGTTTCTGTTTCACTATTAGTGAAATTCGACTTTTTAAGAAGCCTGATCTGATTAGGTTTAGCTTTCGATAGCATCTTGTGTAGTTTTGCACTGCAAGGCAAAGACTCAACTTCCTCGCATAGCTTCCTCCACGATGCTCTCTTGGCTTTCCTAATTTCTCTATTATATTCAGTTAGGGCTGTACTATAAATATCCCACTCTTTGGTTTTCTTAGCCCTATTAAATAGTTTCCTGGTCTTTTCCCTAAGGTCTTTCAGCTTAGAATTCCACCAAGAAACTTGACTGAGGTCGTGTTGAGGTCTTGGTTTTGACGGGACAACTGTCCTCGAAGACTTCACAGATACCTACGGTTACTGTCTCCGTCGCTAACTCCAGACCTTCAATTGTTTTGATGCTTTTAGGAAACGTTTCCAAATTCCTCCTTAGGCTATCTCTATAGATATCCCAGGAGGACGCTTTTGGATCCCTAAAAGTAACGGTTTCAAAGGATGGTGATGCTCCAATCACAAACTTAATGTGCTTGTGATCAGACATCGAGTTTTCGCTACTAACATGCCAGTCATTTATCCGCCTGGACATGTTATTGGTAGCAAAGGTTATGTCTAACACTTCTTGCCTAGCACGCGTTACAAAGGTTGGTGTACAACCTAATTTTAGGTTTACCAGGCGGTTGGAGATGAGAAAATCATAAAGTAACTCACCTCTTTCGTTGATGTTGGTGCTTCCCCAGGCTGTGTGGTGAGCATTAGCATCACAACCCACCACAAGTTCGGCGTTGTGTTTTCGGGCGAACTCCGCCACTCGCTCTAACTCGATGGTAGGATCTGCGTTCTCGCCGGGAAGATAGCTGAGCAAATTATTACTTTGGCCCCTGTGCATCCCTTGAGATTTATGAAGGCTGTAACCAGGTCATCGTTGCAGTACTCTGGAACAGCTAAAAGTTCAATATTTTTATTATAAATTATACAAGCTCTGGGTCTACTGCCTTTGGTATTGACAAGAATCTTACCGGCAGCCGCCAATCCCAGAACTTGACCGTTGGCCACCCAAGGCTCTTGTATAAGGGCGAGGTCAATGTTGTCCTCTGCAAAGCAAACCACCACGGCAGAAGCAGCTGCTGCATGGTAAAGATTTGCTTGGAGGACCCTCGTCTTAGCCTTGGGTTTAGCCATTTATGGGCCGGGGGGGCAAGGGTCTTTTCCGCCTGTTGAGGACGAGGACGTCCTTTTCCTGCGAATTTGACCCCCGCCTTACCTTTCTTCGAACCGCTCCCACCTCCCATCCCCCCGGCCTAGACGACACCAGCGGAGGCCGTCGGACCGAGGCGAAATCTGCGCCTTGGGTCTTCGTCACTCTCACCGGTGGCGTTCCAGCCTCACCCCGAGAGGTGGAGGGCTGAGGGGATTGGGGTTGGTATTGGGGTAGTTCGGGATCCATTGCCGCGTCTGAGCCTCCCCTGACTTTAAAAGTTATCATCTTAAAGCCAAGGATGACTCTGCCGCCTGCCTTCCGAAGAGCCTCCGCCGATGGGTCGTCCAGAGAAAAGGTTACTAGGATCCCATTCTCCTCGTCCCTACGGCGGAGGATTCTCCAGAGCTCAGTATGGAGCACTTCATTTTGTGCCCTCAACAGCACAGCCGCCTCCTCTGGAGAGTCGGCTTCGCTGCGGGGCAAGTAGGTAATGCCCAGCGTAGGCTTAGGCAGTTCGCCCTCGGGTATTACCGAGAGCTCTGCCTTCGGCCAGGGCTTTAGTTTTTCGATTTCACCACAATCCAGTCCTGGCTTGCCTTATTCAGGCACGTTACCAGAATCCAACCTGGCTTGTATGTGAAACCGGAAAATTTTGGGCCCATTCCCGGTTGCGACCCGCAGGCCGTCTTAGCGATGGCCTGTGTTAGCGCCCGGTGGACCAGCCGCATCTGCTCCACACTCATAGGATTCGAATTGCGAATTCCTATACGCGCGGAGCCAGCTACGGCACTGAAGCTGAGCTTCTTCTCCTCCGCTGCCAGCTTCACAGTCTTCCTAAGCTGGTTTTTGGGGGATTCTTCCTCAGACCAACTGCGTTTTTTCGCCTTCGGAACTGGGGGAGGCTTGGGCAGAGGAATTTCGTCCCAAGGCTTCTGGCAGAGAGAGAGGACCTCTTCGGCTCCAATCTCAGCCGCTATCAGCCTTCGGTACCTTTTCCTCGCAGCCCCACTAACCTTATAAGGCCTAGCGAACTTTTTCTTTTCCCCTCCCTGGTTTGTTTCCGATTGTGGTTCGGCTGCAAACGTGCCCTCCACTTCACGGCTCGTCCCAGGTTGGGGCGCACTGTTGCAGGGTGTTGGTGAGGCTAAAAGAGCCTCTTCCAAACCTGCAGCTAATTCCATTAAAGAAGACTTCTCACTGTCTATAACAAAATGTCGGTTTTCATCCATTTTGTTCCCACGAGTAGCTAGGGAAATACTTGGTCACCCCCGGCAGAGCCCCGCATGCCGAGGGAAGGGCTAAAATACTACCCGAATCGCCCTGGTCTCGGGTAGGCACCGTTTGCGACTGGACTCCCTCCAGCCACGCATCCATCGGCACGGTACGCTTGACACCTTGGATTGGGTTAACTGAATATTATGACCACAAATGTTTAGAGGGAAGATTTCTTTAATTTTTTTTAGGCTTAGCTTTCCATTGACGTCTGTCAAGTTGAGGGTTGATATTTTTTACAGAAAGGTAACATTATTATTAGCAAAAAAATATTGAAAATCAATTATTTGTGTAATATTTATTTATTTAACTGGCTTTACGGCTCTGGGTTCTAGACCTTCTGAGCCTATCTTATCTTTCGGGATCTTCATTTTTATACGTTTTTTCTTCACAATATGCTGATGCACCACATAGTGAAGTGTTTGGGAGATTTTGACAACAACTCAACCCACCGGATTGTTGATGACGATGTCACTCAAGTTCATACACCGCCTAAGCGATCAAATAACTTGAGCTTTATATCAACATCAAAGCACTTGTTTCGTCGTTTCCTCTAATACTTTACTCGCGCAGATACTTAATTCACGAAATCGCATCACTTTTACGAATCAAAATCCACTTCAAACCATTATTTAAGCGTAAAACAGGAGCAAAAATCCGTCGACGGCCAAGTTCCCGCCAACACCGCCCGTGTAATATTTATGTAAATCCCTACCACAGATTATATTCAATTATCGCCATTGAAGGTTCCGTTTTACGTACGGTTAAGTTTTCGGTATGTTCGGTAACATTTTGTTTTATATAAATTTATGTAAATCATTATATTTTGTACTCATTTCAATAGTTTTTTCATATGGTTGGGTTTGAAAGTAAGTCACCTGAATTTGAGGATTCTGTCACTGTGGGGGGGTTCAAGCGGTTTATCTGAAGCACTCTGCAGGAGCAGTATTGAGGTATTTTTAAGAAATGGAACGTACATTCAACTAAATTCTAACGTTTTTGACATTGCATCTGTCAAAGTCATCTCAAAATGCGTAAAAGGAATCGCTAGGCCTACGATTTTGTTGACAGTGATAGATAGACTTTACCTCATTTCGTTCTTCAGAGTTTACGTGAATGTGCTCCCTAACGTTTTTACCTGCCTTTACCTGTTTTTCGACGACTTTGAGACCCCTCTGGATCCTTTTTTAACAAATGGCGGTAGCTACAAATTATGTTTATAATTTAAGGTAATTATCAAAGTTAATATTTTGGTGTTTCATTGAGTGTAAGAGCAAACGAAGCGAGCTCGGGACTTAGGGCACCCCCACTCGGACAGATTAGGTTAGAAGGTGATGGCCGGGTCGAGTGAGTGACCGAGCGAATTGATCCCGCCATCCTCTTTGTGGTTAACCACTTAGAAGTAGGAGACCCGAACCGAAGCGGGGTTCACCGGGGTTCCCTCGACTATGCCACGTTGAGTAGCGTGCAGCTTCTATTCCCCAACTCTCACTCACCCTAAATCAGGTTTATATTGTCAAAAACATTACCTCGGAAGAAGATTTTTAAAAACAATATGGAAATCTTACTGAATCATTCCCCATATTTTTTCCTTTTCCCGCCAAGGGGTCTCCTTGGTTTTTTAGACTTAATAACTGAGGAAATAAATGAGGAAAATTTTCTCATAATTAAAAATGAAAAAGTCTAAAATAGGAGGACTCCGCATTTTTTCCTTTTAAGAGGCGTAGTACACCCCTCCCCACTCTCCTCCCACCCTAAATTCGACGGACGCCAATGGAAAGTCGTACCTTTTTTTAAAGGAGGAATAAGGGGGTGTCATTTTTTAATGTAATTGTTGACATTCGAGTTGTTACCTTGAGATTATTGGGGGTATGTTCCGAAATACAACCCAGTACACTGGCAAATGCAAATGACGTCATCAATTGACACTATATTGTACTGGCGTGCCGCCGCCATATTGCGTCGGATATCCGGCCACAATAAAAAACATTTTAATTGTGTGTGCGCTGAATGAAGCATGCCAGAATTTCTTTTTATTTATTCAAATACAAAAAATTATAGAATAATTGCTGGTATCTCCTTTAGGAAGATATAATGATTTTTGGAGCACAAAATGACAAAATAATCGCAAACACTTTTCCAATATAGCGTAAATGTATGACGTCATATACTGTCCTATGTTTTGGAACGAATCACCAGTATAGCGTCGATTCATGACGTCATTTGCATTGGACAGTACACTGGGTTCTATTTTGGAACATACCCTGGATCCGAAATAGAACCCAGTATACTGGCCAATGCACATGACGTCATAAATTGACGCCATCCTGGTGATTCTTTTCAAAACATTGGACTTCATACAACTGTAAAGAAAATAACAATTTTACATTCTTAAGTTGTGCATTCAATTCTTTTATGTAATATGTCTTATGCTCAAATACTCAAACGCTACTCAAATTTAAGATGCCATTATGTCTAGTGCTGTCTCTATAACTTTGTGTAAAAGTGATTGAGGCACCATGAGACATTGTCTCATCATCTTCAAATTGATTAACATTTGAGTATTTGATCTTTAGAAATTAACCTCTGAAAAATTGTCAGTCAACTTCAGTGAAGTAGCATCAGAACATTGACCTATCATAGTGCTCCATTTACCATGCATGTGCACTACAGGGAGTTCGTTTGGTATTGTTTGTGAATTGAATAACTTGCCATTTAAAATGCACTGAGAAGCACCTTATTATAGTGTTGCTCCAATACTTAAGTTATATTTGTGAATACAGGACTGCAATTTTTTAAATATAGTAGGGTCGTTGCTCTGGTTTCCGGCCTTTTAGTGGAGTTGTCAACTTCAAGGTACAATAAAAAATAATTGCCATTATGGTGACCTAGTGCTGTTAATGTTAATTTGTAACTTATATAATGTAGTTTTAATTTTTATAACTCATTGGTGCTACAAAACAAATACGTTTTTTATAATAATTTTAGACGTGAAAAATACGCAAAACGCTAGTTTTTGCCCAACTTTTAGAATTTTAGATTATATATACAGATAGAACAAATTTTAGATTTCGGCCTACAAGAATTTTAGTTTTCGGCCACTATATTAGAAGAGGTAGTACAAACTTAAAAGTGTTTTTGTAAAATCAGAAAATGGCAAAATGGTTTGGGAAATCGGTGCAATTAGTTTATTCAATCGGTGCTTGCGATTTTTTAACCATAACATATTTTATTTTATTTTTGGGAGTGGTTTTGATATAAAAAGATCATCATCATCATTTCAGAGATCTTGTTTGTTATCATCAGTGTTTATAGTGGTATCATTGTGGTCATTTGAGTCCTTATTGTCAGTACTGTTGTCGTTGGTAGGCTTATTTGAGTTTGGATTACAAGAACATCATATAACGATACAAAGGAACCAATATCCAAATACCTTCTTGACAAATTCAATGTTGAAATTTTGTGAGAATACTTTTATCTTGGTCTGTGTTGCACAGACTCTCTGGAGACTTTAATGGACTTCCGTTCTTATCGCCCAATTGAAAAATTAAGTGTTCGTTGGCCTGTCTGTGTGGAAAAATATTGGTCTGAGTAGAATTTTGTTTCAATTTCCTTATCTCATTCACTATAATAGCAACGTTTATGTTTTTTTCTGTCAAAGTTGATTTAAAATGTTTCTAAACTTTTCTTGTGGAAACTAGGTCTGCGTTAGTTATTTTTTTAGAAATATTTTTTTTTTTCAATTATCTTCGATTAATCTTTCTAGGGTTTTCTGGACTTATTTTGAGTAATCCACTGCATTGAGATCTATTTAATAAAGTCCGCATTTTCTGAAGCCATTTACTTATTATATTTCTTTGGAGGAGCTTTTTTTAACTAAAATAGCATTCTATTTTCCGCCGCCTTATTCATTCATATAATTTAAGGTTGGCCGAAAACTAAATAATTATTTTAGAGTCAATCCAGTTTTCAGCCACGACCGAAATGGGTATTTTTGTTTCATGACTAACTATTCAAATTGCAGTACTTGGTGGCCGAAAACTGAAAATTAGTGTCTACGCAAGCTACGATACAATATAAGTAAGAAAGATGAATTATAGGACGTAACCAAATAAATGAAAGAGACAAAGTATTTAGGCTAAACTCAGGCTACTTTTCGGCCGCATGGCCGACAACCAAATAATAGCACAATTTTATGTGTCACTTTTCGGCCACTTAATTTATTAACTTTATCAATAAAGTAAAGTATTAGGTTATTTTTACAATGAAATATAAGCACAATATTAAGTAATTATATTAAATACAGCACGAAACTAACTTTTGAATGGAACGCGCGCCACTATTTTTTTGCTCAGTCTTACAGGTTTTGACAGTTTCTGAGCCGACGTCGAACTAAACTATTTATCATAAAACGCGTTTTGTGTTTACCTGATTAATTAATGTTACCAGATATAGTGCAACTATTTACAAATGTATTAAACTTCATTTCGTACGATAATATTTATTAAAACCGTTATCAAACCAAATTTACTGCATCACCTCGTGCCAAATGCCGAAATCTAGACCCGGCCGGCTTACCGGCGCATCGACCCTATATAGTAATATAGTACCATGCTATGAATATAAAGTAATGAAGTACATATTTAAAAGAATATAGAAAATACCCCTTATTTAGATATTTCAGTTTGTTTTATTACTTAAGCGCTTCTTTACATATTGTTATTATGGTGCTATTTATCTCTTATTTTAAACTATATTTTACCTGCAACTTTGCCTGTGTGTAATTTAGAGTTTTCATTTCTTTGGACAGAACTCTATTTCTTCTTCTGAAATAAAAGTTGACTAAAATACTCCTTATATCATCAGCTGTCTGTAAAAGTCCCATTAAAAATAGGTCCAGCCATTTCGAAGATTAGCCGTAACACATACACAGACAGACAAAACTTTTAAAAACTGTTTGTTTGTTATAAGTATCACATACTCTTTCAAATGCATTTAGTAAAAACTTGTTATTTTGACATTACAAACAGACATTTCAATTTTGTTTATTTGTATAGATTTACTATAAAAAAAATTAAACATCTGTACAGACTCATTAGTATGGATAAAATGTTTAAATAACCCTACTTTTATTAAATATAGGTAATTACTTTGGAAGCCATTTTATCATGGGTGGAGAAAGATTTGACACACCTCAACCTGAGGCCTATTTATTTGGAGAAAATGCAGATCTGAATTTTCTTGGAAGCAGGCCGACTCCTGTAAGTAGTTTTTTATACAAGTAAAACTGATAAACAAGCACCCGTACCACCTGATGGTGAGTAATCCAGTGATCTATATACACCTACATAAATCCTTAGTTAAAAATGAAAATACTTAATAAGGGCTAAGAAAGAGAAAAGGGTCCCTGTTTCATGCCCCTTTCTAAACTAAACATAGTAATGCTCTTATTTTATGCAGTGTATTTTGTAAGAGGAAAGTCCTTTTCCAGTTAAGCTGACTATAACTATTATACAAAAGAAATAAAGAATGAGTCCACATAATATTGTTATTGGTTATCAAAGAAAAGTTATTAAAATCTAGGCTACATAATATGAAAAGAATTACGTATCCAGAACAATCATTAGATGGTGATTTATTTAACAATTTTTAATGTGGATACAATATTTAACATTATGCTTACTGTTAGTATTATTTATTTCATTCTTTTAGCAAATAATGTTTGCTATATCTGCTATTCAAATCCAGAACAAATAATAAAATAAACATAGTCTACACTGGTCCAGATAATTTTAATCATAATACAAACAGTGAACATATAACACCCAAAATGATAGTCTTTTTAATTAGCAATAATTATGTGAGTGTTTAAAATATTATTATATACATATTTCATTCATACTTAAATTATGGATTCATATCTTTACATTTATTATAAAATCATCTTTTCTAATCATTAAAATTTTCATCAGTTTCCATATCCTCCACCACAATCAAATGAGCCCACAAAAACCTTGAAAAGCTTAGTCAACATTAGAAAAGAGTCCTTGCGGTTTGTAAGATGTCCAGAGCCTGTGGGAAAACTGGTGGATAATAACAAAATTGGAGATGGAATGATAAAATCTGTTGACTCTAATGGCAAGGGAACCTATTACAACATAGAATTTACATTTGACTGTGATGCAAGAATTGCCATCACAATATTCTACTTCTGTACGGAAGAAGTGACTCCTGGTGGTGTGGTGTAAGTTGTTTAAACATAATTTTATTATCCAATATCCACTATCCCATGTAGTTCTGTGGGTGTTGTTAGAGGTGATATAAGGAAACCAAGCAGGAGATGGTCAGCAACATGTTCATAATAAGAACTAAAAAAAACTGTGACTGCCAGCCAACCTGTCATGAGTGGCAGCTGTGTGGCAAATATCCCTTATGTGGAAATCTATGGGGGAGGCCTTTGTTCAGCAGTGGACTTTTGAAAGGCTATAATGGTAACAGTAACAATAAACATATTTAACTACCTGAAAAAAATTGCATGTGTACACAAGGCAGAATTTTGGCCTTCCTTTCCAGCCTTTGATTTTATGGTATTTTGCTAATTAATATTAACAGGAAACTATATGTTCACTCTTCTTCTCACGACTTTTTAATAGCATAAGGCGGTATTCAAAAGACAATCTCAAGTCTAGACTCAAACTACACAATGCCAACTTTTGTGGAGTATAGTCGCTGACCCCTAGCATACTAGTATATGTAGAGGAGTATAATATAGACTAGACCAAAGATTTAAATAGTTAGATGCGCCTTCACCTTGAAAACTGTGGCATTATTTTTGGATGTGTTCGTTTACAAGACGCTGACGCGCGCAAACTAATGCAATAGTGTCATCTCTTATTATCTTACAGAAATTGTGTATACTACTTTCTCTGTCGCACAAATGAGCACTGATTGCGGATGAGTGAGCTCACTCATTTGAGAATGGACACATTTCAGAGTGGTCATACTATGGTAAGGGCGCATCTAACTATTGGATAAATCTTTGGACTAGACTCAAGTTTTTGACATTGTGAAGTTTGACTTGAAACTTGAGATTGTCTGTTAATTCTGGCCTTAGTTTGAAAAACAGACTCAATAATTATTATACCTCCTATTTTATTACAGCTATTATCCCAGAGATCCCACAATAAGTTCACAGACATATCATTATAAAAAAGGTGCCAATCAGCAATTCTGTCAGATCTCACATGTTTTTGATCCTTCGAAATACCCTGAGGAGGATTTGGTGTATAATGCTGAGCGTGAAATAATTCCTGTTGCCATTTATTGTGTTGTGGATGAAGGACAGGAAGGTTAGAATTTGTCAATAGCTATTTTTATATAAATTGCATTCTAGACTAATAAATATTTTTTATCATTTTGAAGTTGTAGTACATAGTATTTAAAAAAAACGTCACATTTTCTTGTAATGTTTCACCATCGGGGCTGCTAGAGTAAATATTTAACCTACTAAAACTAATATAAATATAACATAAGAATGGTGTATTGTAAAGAAGTTTAACTTTGTAAATGTGTTTTTTTAATTATAGAAATAAGACAATCGCACACAACTATAGCTGTGGTAGAGAAACACTCAGATGGGACTTATGTATTAAAGGCTCTGAAGCAAAAATTGTTTGTTGATGGTTTATGTTACTTACTGCAGGAAATATATGGCATAGAGAATAAGAATTTGGACACAAAGGTATGCTACGGCCGATGCTGTGAATACAGTATTTTAATTAGCATTGTAATCCAAATTTTGTATTTACAGCCAAGTTCAGATGAAGAGACTGAAGATGGTGGTTCGGAATGCGTGATCTGTATGTGCGATGTACGAGACACACTCATACTGCCTTGCAGGCATCTGTGTTTGTGTAACTCCTGTGCTGACTCCTTGCGGTACCAGGCTAATAATTGTCCCATCTGCCGTGCACCTTTCCGGGCCTTGCTACAAATTAGAGCATTGCAGCGTTTGACTACACCAGCCTTAATGCCCCCTGCCGCCAATCCACCAGATGTGAGAAGAATCATTTTTATTTTTAATATTTAAGTTTTTTAATCAATAATTTTTCTTTTAAGGATTTTGTTGCACTTTATTCTATGTTATATTCGTTTCTGAAATAAATTATTTTTAGCTGTAATTTTCACACATTATTTTTACTGTAATTTCCGCAGGGAAGCATGGAAAACATTCCAGCGGGTTACGAGCCGGTGTCGCTGCTGGAAGCGCTCAATGGCCCCACGGCCCGCGCGCGACCTCCACCTGCGCCTGCGCCCACTATCGCCAGCCCAGACACCGACACCGCCTCGCAGGTGCGTAGTATCACGTGTGTACAAGCCTTTAATGTTCATTCAGGCATCCACAACTTTTTCTGCCACCATGTTGGTGCCACTCTGGACAGAGGTGAATTATTCGGCAGATTACCTGTTAGGGAAGTTAATTTGTTAGACAAGTGTAGAGATAATGTTTTTTTTTTAAATATTAGTTATATTTTATATATTAATTAGATTAGAAATGGATACGGAATAATGGAAACGGATATTAATTAAAGTAAAAGAATTATTAAAAAGGTAAAACTGTATAATAATAGAGCGTATTGTTTTGTGTACATACTGTATATACATACACTAGAAACCGAGAAAGCTTTATATAAAACGCAACTTTTGAATGATGATGACACTGTGTGATTATCCGCATAATAAATAGTTCACCGTAGTCCCCACTAGCGACATCTGGCGAGCGTCAGATTATTAGCCCACATTAGATACTATGTTTTAACACAAGCAATGTAAAAAATATAATTTTCTTGTCGGGCAAATCTGAAATAGTGAAGTTTCGATACAGGCGGCAGAGATGTTGAATCGGTGCAACGTGGAGCGCAGTTCGTCGACGAGCCTGGGCAGCGGCGGCAGCCGCAAGGCGCGCCGTGGCTCCAAAGACGCACGCGCGCCGCTCCAGCCGCACCCGCCGCATCCGCCACTCACGCCAGAGGTACCAATAATTTTTTCAATCAATTATTCATTTTTTTATTTGCGAATAATATTATATGTTAAGTTCTTCTGTATTTTGCCTCATAGGGCATGCAAGATAATATACATAAAATAAAAAAAAAATTGTACATATAAAATCAAAATGCCATAATTCATAATATAACATTACCTACATTAGATCACATCACGCTACCGCAGTCTAAAGACCACAGTTGTGAAACGCCAATGATCTGAGGCGATGCCGCTGCTCGCGTAGGTATTGCGGTGGCTGGGGTTGTCACAACAAAAATGAGAATAAAATATTTTTTGATATTATAATACTCATTATCATTTATTAACATTATGTACATACTTATAAGTTAAAAACATTTATTGAACAAGATCATTTTTTATTACTACCAGAAAAATACATTTAAAAGTGTTGCACTGCCAAATATTTTCGTCACACTTTTTTTTTATAGATGTTTTAAATTGTTAAACTAAATTATGTAGTGTATTCGCATTAGGATAAACAATTTTATAAAAACATGAGGGAAACATAAGCATGGCCGTCATTTGAATTCAACTTTACTTAGTAACTCATACAACTATAACAGTAATTCACCATTATACTGAGTGATTTTTTTAGTAGTCTGGAAAATAATATGGTGCTTTGTGCCTTTGGTCTTCACGAATGTACGCCGCAGTATTAGTTGTGTATTATCCTCGAAATTATTTGTAAAATATAACTATTATATTTTACAAATAATTTCGAGATAGACAAAATTTCTGAATATCCAACAAAATACATAAAAACAATAATTTATTCTACGACATTTACGTAAAGCTAAAAATAAACGATGTTATTTTAAACGGCGTAGGCTACGATCGCTGTTGAATGAAAGTTGTAAGCGCGAGCGAGACGCATGCTTTTTTAGGCATTTCTTTCATTAGGAATTCATTGTCGCCATACAACTCGGCCGCGGTCGGTTGGGGCATGTGCAACTCAAAAAATAAAAAAGAAGTAAAGAAGCGAATAATAAACATATAATATAAAGATTCAATTATTTTAATATTGTTACCGATTATTCGCATTAGCATGAATTCGAATCATCCAAACAGGTAATGTGCATAACGACATGTCATTGAAACAATGTCAAGCGTAAAAGTTGATTCTGGTTATTTTTTATATTTTGCTTTATTTGAAAGATAAATTAGTGATAAAGAACTATCTATATGGTAATGAAATATAGATAATTTCATTATTCTTTTAATTTACGTATAATGTTATGTAAGGTAGGCAAGGCATTTCTTAGATTTGGTTAAGCATAATCATTTATAAGTTAACAAAATGGATAGGACATAATTACTTTTGTTCTTCATCGTCTACTTTATCAGTTCATAATAGTTCTGTTAGACATGAACCTTAATGTAATCATTTATTAATTTGCTTTGGTGTGATTGTTACATTGTTACAGTTCCGTATGTCCGTGTTACTGGCACGAGAAGAGGAAGCAAAGCGCATTGAAGAAAAGGCAGCTGCAAGCAGTCCCCTGCTTTACAATCACAATGGCATTAGTTCCTCCGAAAAACTTTCTAAGGTAAGTCTCTAAAATAAATATAATGACATATCTCATACTTAGTAAACTCTACTCTACTTAGAACGAATAAAAGGAACAATAGTACGTTATGGTGGGATGATGAGTTACGTATGGAAGTTGAAGCAAAAAAGAAAGCATGGCTAGATTTACTAGCAACCAAGGCTGGTATTTCTGTCGGCACGAATGATGATATTGAAAGAAAAAAGACAGTCTTTAGACTTCTAAATAAGACAGTAAAAGAAGTAGTTGAAAGAAAAAAGCAAGAAAGAAAGGGTAATAATGATAGAAGAATATGAAATGATAGAAGAATATGAATTCAGGTTTGCACACAATGTCTCCTTCACAGCCGAGCACACGGAAAATCATCAATTAAATACCCAATGGTAAAGATGAGCAAGAGTAGAGCAAGAGTTGCTCGCATACAGTAAAATTAACAGTGAGTGTTTCATGTATAATTGCCTTTGACCACCATCTCAGTTACTGCGGCCAGTCTCGACGTAGACTTGCGCAAGATATGATTATAGTGCCCGAGTGTATCTGCAAGCACAGGTGCACTCTCTATTCTCTCATTCTCACAGTTCGATGGAACGATAATCCAACACGACCTGAGACAGATAAGCCAGTGACTTTACGTGATTTCCGAAGCACGTGGGTAAAACACCGCCAACTTCCTGATTCCAAGCTGCTACTGAGAATTTCTTACGGAAAAATCTTATTGGTGTTGGCCTGACCAGGGAAAACTCGTAAGAACTGCCAGGGGGACATTTATAACAGCCTAGAATGAATGCTATATGAGACAAGAATGGCTGTACTCTAAATGATGAAGTTTTGAGTTTAAAGAGATGTAAGGAATATTTTGAAAGCGTATTTATGAGTGAGAAAATGTGTGAACTCAATGGAATAGAAATTTCGAAAGAAGAAGAAAGATATAGGAAGATAAGTATGGATGAAATAATGAAAGCAAGGAAAAGCATTAAAGAAGAAAGGCAGCTGGATATGGTAGAGTATCACTCGAAATGTTAAAGGCTGGAGAGGAAGTGGTGGCAAACCTGCTGTACACCTTGTTTAATATATCTTGGGAACTGAAGCGGGTACCGGGAGACTGGTGCAAAGCCGTAATAGTCTGATGCCGCCGAAATAGAGAAGTTTTTAGCCAAATACCAAAAAGTTTTTTGTGTGTTCATGGACTTGGAAAAGGCTTATGACAGAGTGGACAGGGATGTGATATGACAAACACTGAACTAATTTGGGTTAAGCGCTGGCTTGATACAAGCATTAGCCTCTTTATAGGTGCTCTAGTGCTTGTGTTAGGATAAACGAGGTCTACTCGGACTGATTTGGCATCCATAAAGGTGTCAAACAGGGCTGTGTGGCTTCCCCGTGACTCAACCGACTTCAACCCATTTATGGACAGTTGTTTCGAAAATTTGAAAGTTGAACAATGCCGGTTAAGAATTAAGAGTTAACTGTCTAATGCCTTATGTACGCCGACGATCAGGTCATATTTGCTTCGTCGACGGCCGAGTTGCAATTGATGGTTACATTAATGAACAAGTCACTAAAAGAAAGGGGAATGAAAGTGAACGCAAGTAAGACGAAAGTTATGGTTTTTGAAAGAGAAGAAAGTAAAACAATAATGATTTCTTATATTTACGCGAACATTGCACATGATTAAAACTACTTTTACGGATTTTATCGCGTTTATTTTTACTTTTTATTTTTAATTCCCGACGTTTCGGGCGCTTTCCAGCACCCATGGTCACGGGGGACTGAGATGACTGACGTCCCGATGTCATTGTTAAACCCGGAGTACCTTCAGCTTTTTTAATTATTGTTTATGGTCCGATCTATGCAAAATGAACTGACTATGTCCTGAGGTCTTGCAGTGGTATGCTTGGGTTTAGTTTTAATTTTATTGATTATAGGATCCCAAGCAGGTGGTAGTACCCAGCCTCCTTCTCTATTGAAATTAGGATGTTTTTTAATTTCAATAGCCTCACGTATCATCCTTGGTAGGAATCGGTGTTCTTTCGCGAGGATTTGTGGTCTATCAAATCTGATGTAATGGTTGGGGCCGTCTAGGATATGATCACAAACTGCAGACTTCCCGGAACGTTGATGCTTCACATCAGCTATATGTTCTTTTATGCGGGTCCTAATTGATCTTTTGGTTTGTCCTATATAAGAGAGACCACATTCACAATCAAGCTTGTACACTCCTGCATCTTGTAGAGGAATATGACACTTGACGAATGGTAGGAACTGACTAATCTTCTTCGGCGGCTTGTAGAATGTTCTAATAGAAGCTCGCTTCAAGATATAGCCAATCTTGTCTGTGACACCTCTGGCATATGGTAGTACAGCAGGCACACGCTCGACTGTGGCCGGCTTCACTCGGTCACTGTGACGTAGGCGCGGGACCCGAAGCTTGTTGTCGTGCAGAACTTGCTTGACGTGCTGAAGCT
The DNA here is from genome assembly GCA_907164705.1 of Parnassius apollo. NCBI lineage: Eukaryota > Metazoa > Arthropoda > Insecta > Lepidoptera > Papilionidae > Parnassius > Parnassius apollo. The sequence goes on from CAJQZP010001037.1 coordinate 6,447,122, forward strand.
CGGCGGCCAGGTGTTTGCTGTCACAGATCCCTCGTGCTCTCTGTAACAAAGATTTGCCCACGGTAGCTAACTGTGAAGGATGGTGGTGAGATTCACCGTTTAAATATCGGTTTGTATGGGTCTTTTTCCTATACACAGTGTGACCAATGGTGTTATTAGGATTTCGGATGACTAACACATCTAGGAAAGGTAAGGAATTATTTGCCTCTAACTCCATAGTAAATTGAATTAAAAATGGAAAAATATATATAGAGGTACTGGGCTCAGGCGAACCCACCCCTCATATCGCCTCAAATCGCAACCACCAGCCCGATATCTTCGACATAATGTTGTGCCACCAAATGCCGTAACGAATACGGCTAGAGGTGTATGATCTGGACACGCAGCACCTCCCCGTGTTGTCCACCGTAGATACCAGTGCGGACGCCGTAGTGCCCAAAAGCCCGAAAATACGGACAAACTAAACACGCTTCCGCAGAGCGCTGGAGGACCCCCGTCTCGGCGCATCCATCACCACCCAAGGTGTGGAGGATGGAGAAGGATGTAGAGACAGCGACACTACATCTCCATATTAAACTTCAAAACCAACTTGGACTCTTCTCAAACGCTCACCCTGTCTCCACGGGGCGCCGTGGGAAGGAACTTCCTCGAAATCTACAACAGCAGCTATCCGAGAAGCGGAAGCTAAGAAAGCTCTGGGCATGGACACGGTGCCCGATAATCAAAAAAAAAACTGAAGAAAATGACCGAAGAACTGACGGTGGCGATAAGAGCGCACAGGGGAGAGGCATGGGAGAGACGAGTCGATGAAGCCTCGGATATACCCGCCTCCCTGCATCTTCTTAACCGGCAGCTCACGAAAACTCCATCACCTGTTTGCCCACTTGTGGACAACACGGGAAAAAGGATCTAAAACGCCCGAAAGACGGTGGAAATGATGGCACACCACCTAGAAACACAGTTTAAACCTAATACAGTAACAGAGGGGTACTCAGAGCATGCAGAGAGCATAGCAAACCGCGTACGTGAATACCTGTAGAATCCAGCGCCGCCACTGCTGGCGGCGATTTCATCTCTCCAGTACAGTTAAGGGGAACCACCATACGCCTACTCAACTGCAAAGCGCCGGGATGCGACGGTATTACTACCATGGCTATAAAGCAGCTGCCCAGAAGGGGGATTGTGGAACTCACCAGGCTATATAACGGCATATTAAGAACTGGCTACTTCTCGACCATCTGGAAGCAGGGAAAGATTGTCGTGCTACCAAAACCAGGTAAGGACAGGAGGCACCCGGCTAGCTACCGCCCCATAATGCTATTACCGCACATAGCAAAAATTTTTGAAAAAATTCACCTTAAACAGATGACTGCCGCACGTTGCTCTGCGAGAGGAGCAGATTGGCTTTCGCAGAGCAAACCACGAGTATAACCGCGGCCGCATCTGTGTGGGTCTTCCTCGATATGGAGAAGGCTTCAACGTAGTGTGCCACGCAGGGCTAGTGTGCAAACTTATAGAACATACCACTTTGCCGCCTATGCTTGTGCGGCTAATAGCGTCGTTCCTGGAGGGGCGAAATGGGAGTGCCACAGGGCAGCTGCCTATCACTCCACCTGTACGAGGTTTACACAAACGACATCCCCAGTCCCCACACTCCAAGGCCACGTATCACGTCATCTCGCTGGGTAGAGATCGCGTCAAGGAAGTTGCAGCGACTGCTGAACTTGTTACCCGAGTGGCTGGACAGATGGAGGATGGTGGTCAACTTCGGGAAGACCGCCGCCTTCATGACCAGGCTGACACGCATTCCACCAACTCTGCGACTCCGTAGGCACTACGTAGATTGGAAAAGAACTGTCACATACCTAGGACGCTGGATAGATCGCTCGCTGCGCATAACCCCGATGGTCGACCACGTCGGGGATCAGGCCAGAGTCGAGCGAGCGAAACTTTACCCTATACTGGCATCCAAACTCCCCTTAAAAACCAAAATCTCCACCATCTACAAGAACTACGTCCGCTCACGGCTGACATAAGCAGCGGCAGCCTGATACGCGCTGACATTGGCCACTCACCGCAAGTGGTTGCAAGCCCAGCAGAATCTTCGAGTGATCGTGGGAGCTGGCCGCTACGTCAGAAACGACATGATAGCCAGAGACCTCAAGATCGAGTCGATACATGAATTTGCGCCCCGTACTGCGAGACGGTTGTTCGACCACGCAGATAATTTCTTCATTTCACAAAAATAGACCTCAATTGTTTTTAATTAAATATGGCTTTTATCTCTTCTGGGATCCCTCTCTATTTATTCATATAGTTGTAATACAATCAGTTCGGATATTCCGAAGATTAGTCCGGATAGCCAGGTAAACAAAAATGGTTATTCATGTCTTAAAGTTAAAGCCTATACATCTCACATTGTAGGGCACAGGTCTTCTTTAATTTTTAAGAGGGTTTTAGGGCAAGGAAATGTCTGTAGTACTGCTCCAATGCGTGTTGGTGAATTTTACGTCTTTGAAGTATTTTTTTTATTTCTCAGACTGCCAGTTTCCTCACGAATTACTTAAATTTGAAATTTACATCGAGTGCTTAGCCCTTGTGCTACCACGGCCACACTTGCATAAAAGGCAGTTATTTTTCTTTGTATACATACATTTATTTTATTTATCTTAAAATATATAAATTACGTGTCACGTTGTGTGTCCGCGATGGACTCCTAAACTACTTAACCGATTGAAATAATACAAGTTACGTCGACGACGAAACGTCGGGTATTTATAGTTAAATGTACGCGATAAAATCCGTAAAAACTTGTATTATTTCAATGTGTAGTGTTCGCGTAAATATAAGAAATCATTACTTAACCGATTTTAATCAGATTTGCACACAGTGTATATTTTTTTATGCGAAGACAAGGATTTTTAATAGGACATGACAAATTGTCGTCGAAAAGGGCAGAACAACGTCTGCCTAGCAAGCGATCATGTATCTCCATCTCTGCTTACAAGTTTCTGTGCCAGTTACTTTGAAAATATTAGTTTAAATGATTCGTTTCGCTGTGTCCAGAGCTCGTTGAACTCGCGGCCGACATCAGAGGCGGGGTCTCGTGCGGGCTCCCGTGCGGAGTCGCGTGCGGGGTCGCGCGCGGGATCGCGGGCGGGCAGCGCGTCGGACGAGGAAGCGGCGGCGGCCGCTGAGCCCGACAGCGACGCCGAGCGCCGTTCGCCGCTGCTGGCGCCGCAGCTCCCGCAGCACCCGCACCACACACCCGCCGCACACGCGCCCGCACCCAACGGGGTACGTTCGCACTCGCTGCTTTTTTTCCACAATTACGATCAACGAGGCGGCACCGCGCTGGCGCAATCGCAACGTCCAACCGCACCCGCTTCCACACCCAACGGATTAGATACACACTCGCTGCAGTTTTGACGTGATTTCTTCCAAATTTACTTAAATTTATTAAAAAAATTGTAAATGTTTCCTCCTGATAATTATTAATAACTTTTGGTAAATCCAAATGTGCATGCCTTAAGCGTTCATGTTATACGTCAATTTTAAATTATTTAAAATACACAAAAGTTTTCACTAATAACCTTATTACTATACTTCTATTTTTTATGTCACACGTCAATAAAAAAGTTTGGAAAATCCAAAAGTGTACGACTGAAATATACAAAATTTGTAATACGCCAAGTTCAAAAATTTTATTGAACTAAGTTTGTATAAAAAGGGTTATTATAATATTAAGGAATTTATGGATGATAATAACCCCTGTGTTGTTAATTGTAAACATGATTGCCGGAGGTTTTTTTGCGAATAAGTGATAAATGAAAAAATTGACTTTCAATAAGTATTGTTTATAATCTATATTGAATAAAAAGTTTCTGTTCTGTTCTGTACTTATAACGCTTATATGATCGTAAACAAATTCAGAAAAAAAATCTCATTCAACAATAGAAAATACTTTATTTAATTTACTATGTTATTATTATTAATTTTTATTATTATCATTATGAATTAAAAAAAAAAACTTTTAACAGAATTATCATAAAACGATCAGAAAGCAACGTTAATATTACTTTAATTTTTACGCATTTGCACTCAGGCATTATCGTAAAAACTAGTCTTTTTGTTTCCAAAACTATTTGGTTTCCAAATGTTTATCATCTAGTCATAACCAGTATTTTAATTAAGCCTTCACCAAAGTTCACCTTCAGGTTACTATGAAGTCCTGAGGTAAGATCTCATCATAACTAATAAAACGAAATCAAACTCTGCACACCTAGTTCTACTTTTCGAGGAGTTCCAGTAGCAGAGACCGAAGTAATTCTTTAGATCACTCCATAAAGTTCAAGACGTTCAAGTATATTTATATATAAATCCTTCGCACTTTTAGCGTAACAATATATTGTAATGAAAATCTATGATAATAAAAATAATAATAATATCTTACCTTGGTCAAGTATGCATCAAATTTGGTTTTAGGAATATTTTGTTTTTCTACAGCGATCGATATTTTTCATCACGAGCCGCTGTAAACAAACGATACAGCAACCCACTCATGACGGCGGCTAAACCCGGAGTGAGTCCCGCCGGGCAAAGTGTACACTATGTACATTTTGCCCAGCGGAAGATCTCCCCTTTTAATAGGGGAGCCCGAGAGGCTAAATTGGGAGTTACTCGAGCGTCGGGGACCTTTTGGATTGTGAAGCTTAGATGCTAAAAACAAAAAAGGTTATATGATGTATGTCTTTTCAATGGTGGGATAAGCGGCTATAGATTTTCAAAAATGTAAAAAAACAATCACAAAAAATACTCGAGCGCGATAGATATTTACAGTGTATACGTCCCAGGTATTTTTGAGAACGGATATTAATCTGACAGATTGAATGGTGTGAGTGGCCGTGCGAAGGTGTTGAAAATGGGATTAAAAAAAGTATTCGAGCGCGTCAGATATTCCGAAAATATATTAAGTACACCCTAAAGAAGCTACTATTCAAAAGACTGACGATTTGGACGCGACCAAAACTCTTGACAAATTTATGAAAATGCAAAAAAAAATCGTGACCTTGAAATTATCGAGCGCGTCAGATTAATAAACGGACAGTTCAGCATGGTGTCCTTGTCGTGCTGACCCGTAACACTCGTGCTGACAATTATGTGGAGGAATTTCCTTAATCTGAAGGGTTTAAAAAGCTTTACAATAAAATGAAAATAACTAGAAAATTCAAAATTCAGCGGAATTTCAAAAAACATTATTTATGATAATTTGTCAGAAATAAAATTACCTACAAAAAAGTTCCTATGTCATTTTGTGATAAGTCTGATAGTTTCGTCGGAACAGAAAAGACATCTCAAAATTTACTATAAATTTGACTTCAAGCTCAAATAACTTTTGAACAATGGATTTATCAAAAAATGTCAAAAGACATTTTTGTAGAGCGTTTGATTTCCTACTAAAATTTATCGCACATAAAAGGTTTGTGAGGTAGAATATTCTAAAAAAAAAAATCCTGTTATTTAAACTGTGTAATTTATTAAAAAAAAATTTAAAAGTCGATTTTTTTGAATCGGTCTAATATTATATGAAGAGAAAAACGTTTAAAATACATTTTTAATCTTCATCGTCACTTAAATCATCGTCGAGAGATAGAGAAAGAGTGAGAAAGGAAGAGAGGCGCGAAGTGGGAAATACATAGTTCTCAGCAGCTGCACGCTCCATACTATATTGAGGATTTTAACTGCTTCCACTTGTGGAAATCGGCAAATTATATTATTTTCGTGATCCTTAAATGATTCCCTTGAAAATAAAAATAAAATTAACTGCGCTCGAGTAAATCAATATGACGTTTTTTTTCACAACTTTGTGACTCCTATTTCCTTAGGTCAAGTGTAAATCGTCAGATTATTGAAATACACACTTTTCTGCATGTAATTAACTCGCCTTAATCTGACGCGCTCGAGTTTTTCGACCTTTCGATTTTTTTTTACTATTCTGATCGGCTGCCCTAAGCGCACGTCCCTATATAAAGAGCTCACATTAGTTGGCGGTACTTAATAGGGTGCAAGGTTTCCCCCCTCATGTTATTCTGCCGCGCTCGAATAAATCCTGGAATCCCCGCTTGAGCTCCCCTACTATTTTCCTTCCACCGCCAAATTTGTTTGTCACCCTTATTCATTAAAAAGATGTTAAGATTGAAAGTGGACTTGATCTTGATTGGTGTCACCGTCCTACCTTTCTCAATGCACCTACAGTGTTAAGGTCGCAAAGTGACATTAACTGTATATTGTGCATTTTAGTTTTGATTGAACTTACATACCATAAACACACGTAGTTTCTTTTCTGCTTCATACGAATGTAGACTTTACCTTCTTAAACACACAGTTTTGATTTTAATGTACGTTTAAGTCATTGTACCAATTATACTTTCATAGGTGCTGAAGAATAGTGGAGCAGCACTGCGGCTGGCGGCGCCCGCGCTCGCGCACATCGACGACACGGACACCGACGAGCCCGACGCCGCGCACAACTGTCAGTAAACCTATTTAACCGTTCGTGTCTTTTGATCGAGCCGGTCGCAGCTGTCCCGTCGCATGTTCTGTACGATATGCATTGGCGGCGGAAAAGTTAGGGCCTTAATGGTCATGATGACCCACATACGCTATTATAGTTCAGTATAAAGTAGAAAAAGTACAAAAGCTAAAACAAAAAACAGAGGTATATTAATTTATTTATATTGGAAATGTGAAATGAACAACAAACATTTTGTAATACCGCGTTTTTTTGCACAAATTATACAGAAAAACTACTATTTCACAAGTTAAAAATTTAGATTTAGGAACTTACACTTAAATGTCATTATCTTAGTAATTTCTTAATCCTCTCGTAAATCGGTGAGGCCCTCGTCCAATTGTGGACGGGACGTAAGAATTGGATTGAAAATATTATAGGCCCATTTTATTACAAATAATGATGTTATATTATGACAAATACTTGTGTGTTATGTTAAACAATGTGATGTTAATTATGTTATTACAAATGCAGATGAAACAGTTGAACAGTTTAGACTCGTGCCCAAAGTGCTTTCCGCCGTCAAAGCTGTTACGTCGCATGTCGCATAAATACATTATCGAGATCGGCTTTTCTAACAGGTTACAATCAGAGCGACTTAATTTTTGTTGGCGTTTGAAATCTTATTTCTGGTCTTTTGTCATACAAAAAATGAAAAATACGCCACCGCTGCATTCATTATTCAAATTTGCTTATTCGAACTTAATTGCCATATTTAATTATTTTATGTCCACAAAGTGATTTTTTTTAATAAGAAAATAATAAAAAACAACGAAAACAATTATCTCCATATATAAAAATCAATTGACGTCCGCTAGTTTCGCTAAAGCTCAAAAACGGCTCAACTAATTTTGATGATTTTTTGTGCGTGTATGAATGGGTCCCTAGATAGTTTAGATTTACATTTGAACCTTTGGTAGGTGGCGCTCTTTTCAAGATCCAGAAATCACCCGTGCGAAACCGGGGCGGATCGTTAGTTAAAATACAAAACCTATTTGAACTATCACATAAAATTAAAACTAAAGCTATTATTGCACAAGATATTGAAGACTATAACGGGTGTTTTTGAAACGCTCCCGAAAACAAAGACAGACGTTAGTGTTAAGGATACATTTGATGATAAGACAAAAAGAAAATCGATCCCTATGAAAATATATTTTTACAACGTTTAAATAGCTTCATTTACGCTCTACAATGTTGGAACAGCTAAATGAAACTATAATTTAGTAAAAAAATCATGAGAATACTTAAACATAAAATCAGCAGTGAAATTTAAATACCTAAAATCTAGCTGACAAGGGTTATTGTACGCGCAACGCCGAATCCGCTCGTCACGCAGCTACATAGAGTAGATAATCGGAATTATATACTCATGTGCCCCGCCCGCGATTGTACCAATACCTAATAATTACCAATAAAAACCAACACTTGTCTATATACCTAACTTATCTACTTAATCTACTATTTTGCTACTGTGCTAGTCTCCACCTTACCACTTTCATTCGAATTCACCGGTTAAATAAAGCAAATAGCTGGTTCGACCTGAATCCGCTTATGAAAAATTTACTTAAATTATCTATCGTGTAGGTATGTTTATTATTCTGATATATTCAGTTATGTACCTATTTAGATCAGATCAGTACTAAGTTATTTAAAAAATTAGGTATGAAACAGCTTACCGAATTAAATCCTTAAATAAACCTGTCCATACGTTAACCGACCATTGGGTTTATTGCTCGTTTTGTCGTTCAGTGTGTGTGTTAACCTTGGAATACACGTGGTGTATTTCTTCGGTTCCACTGGCCGTTTCTGGTAAATGTCAACTCCGTCCGTCCAGATGACGTGCTCAATGAAACCAAGCACACGTTGTTGCTGGTCTAATAACCAACGGCGGAATTCTTGCCGGCAGTCGTGATCGCCGGGAACTAAAGCTCGCACTTTGTATACTTTGTATTGGCGCATTCGGTTACAATTTAACACCTTGTAAATTGTCTAGTATGACAAACTTGTTCCATCCCGATGCCTTAACAATTTAGCGGTACTTTATAAAATTGTGAATTCATAATGCACGCGAAGCATTTTCCCGAGCTTTTCCAAGCCATATTAACATGTCGCCGTATTCACGTGCACTGAACGTACGCGTTAGGCATTATTAAAACAAAACAAGAAATACAAAACTTTATAAAAATGTCATACACAAAACGTTGTATCTGTCGCTCACGCGCACGTCAATACGGAACTGTCTCAAAAACTAAAATTAATAATAAATCCCGCCTGGTTTTTCCCACCGCTACTTTCGTGTGTCGTCCTTGCGGTTAGCACTTTGACCTTTCCACAGATCATTAAACCGTTACGACATTCCCAACTTTAATTTTATAAGTTTAGTTATACCTACGATTAGTCTTCATAATATGGAATTTAGAAGTTATAGTTATCTTTTTTAATTTAATTAGACAATGAATTGTACGCAACAAGCAGTTCGTTACTACAAAAATGATATTGACTTTAATAAACGTACCTAATTGGGCACTCACACAATTATAAACAAACTCGTCGTTATCTTTGATTTTGTACAAGAAAACAGAAACGAAATGGTACTGAATAATTTAATAGTTAAAATCAATTGCAATTATGATCGATAGTTAACTAATCTAAATCTAAAAAATAATTCTTTTACATCATTTTAATTGACTGTCCTTTTTTAATTCGGCCAATACTTTGAATTTAAAAAGAGCTAAGTCAAAACTATTAAAATTAATTCCAAGTTTTATTGTGATTGCCGCCTCTAATTCTTTCTCTTTAGTAAGTAAATTTCGGTTTGGCAACGCCGCAACATGTGTGTGAAAGGGAAGGGTAGAGTGACCGTAAATACAGTAATACCTAATGTATTGTTTCGTACTGAGCTCGATAAAAAGAGTTCAGCTTGCGCGCGTGTTTTTGACTCTTTATCGGCTGATTTCAAATATTTAAGTTTCACTGCTTGTTTTATGTTTAGGTATTTTCGTGATTTTTTTAAATGAAATAGCTGTACTAACATTATACAGGGTGAATAAAGCTAATTAAACGTTTTAACAAAATGATTTTTTTCATCGGGGTCAATTTTGTTTTTATCCCATCATCAGAGGTATCCTTAATACTAATTACTGTCTTCGTTTTCGGGAGCGTTTCGGGAGCACAAATACCCTGATGAGATATCCCCCATGACCAAACGACACAACCAGACGATATTCGTTGAAGGTCATACAGGTTTGCGCACCAACCTCGGCACATCCCGTTAAGGAGGTAGAGGAAATGTATAAGGGTATCTCTAAAGCCATGTAATCCACCAAAACCCACTATACGGGTTTTGTTTTGAAATCTCCCATTAACAAATGGGAGATTTCAATGCAAAACTAGGCGTAAGAGAAAACGGTGATCTGAAGGTAGGGAAATTCGAAATAGGGCAACGGAACCCAAGGGGGCAGCAGCTGACCAACTTCATAGAGAAAGAGGGACTCTCATGATGAACTCTTTCTTCCAGAAGCGACCCCACAGTAAGTGGACCTGGTTGAGTCCCGCCGATACGACAAAAAATTAGATTGACTTCATTATGACGACTAGACGGCAGTTGTTCAGTGATGTCTCAGTGATCACGAGGGAAAAAACTGGTAGCGATCACCGAATGGTTAGAAGCACACTCAACCTTAACATTAAATTGGAGAGGTCTCGTATAATAAAGTTAACGCTCCGTCCACTTCGTGCTCTGATTCAGAGTCCCGAAACTTTTCAGCTCGAGTTACAAAACCGTTTCCAGTGCCTAGAGGATTGCAATGCAGTTAACGATATGAATGATAAGCTCGTGGAAACTGTCCATGCGGTCAGAGCTAAGTTCCATAAGACCCGTCGCAAAAGAACACAAAGACTCTCCGATCACACTCTTAATGTCATGGCTGTTAGATGGGAATTGAAGCTGCAGTCTTCAGCAGATTTGACAGCATATAGGCACCTGAACACATTTTGACAGATCTCCAAATGCATGCGGTGGGACGTAAGCAACTTCAATACAGCTCGTATTGAAGAAGCGATAGAATGGAACTAGGGCTCCAAAGTCTTTGCCAGAGATCTGTCTGCTAGAAATAATCAACTGTCGATGCTGAAGACCGAGTGTGACAGCATCGTTTCCGATACATCTTAGTTTTCTAGTGAGATTGAGAGGTTCTATGGGCAGCTGTACACGTCATCGTTGGAACCTCACACAAGTGTGAGTACCGATCCAAGAGCAAGTCTTATCCGTCACTATTCCGATGCTGTCCCGGACGTCAGTCTGAACGAGATTAGAGTGGGTCTCCACCACCAAAAAACGGCAAGATCCCTGGCGAAAATGGAATTACAGAGGAGCTTCTGAAAGCGGGTGGAGCAGAAGTACGGTGGTCTTGTTCTTCAAGAAAGGCGACTACGCTCTCTTGAAAAACTGCACCAGATTTCTCTTCTGAACTGCTTCTACGTGCTGTTTTCAAGTCATTATGAATCGTCTCGGACGCAGCTTCGACGACTTCCAGCCTCCCGAACAAGTCGGTCACCGGAAAGGCTTTAGTACCATAGGCCATATACTAGTACCATAAACCAAATACATACCCTTCGGCAAATTGTACAGAAGATCGAAGAGTACAATCTGCCACATTGCCTTGCGTATGTGGAGTATGAGTCTTTATAATGCCCTTATACGAGGGTGACACTGAAATTTCTTAGAAAATCAAAAACTGAATAAACTAGCAAGTTATTAGTTTTATTATATCTTTTCAAAATAGTGTCCATTTACATCAATACATCGCTGCGTCCGATGGAACCACTGAGAAAAGCACTTTGCCCACTCGTCCTTAGAAGAGAAGAGACCCCCTCTTCGACGGCCTTTTAAAACACAGCCACCGCTTCCTCGTCGTCGATAAAACGTTTTCCTCGAAGTTTTTATTTTATTTTCGGAAATAAATAAAAATCGCAAGGTGCGAGGTCGTGACTATAGGGCGGGTGACCCAGTAATTCCACGTCTGACGTCGCCAAGTAGTCGATTGTTTGCTTGGCGGTGTGCGACGAGACGTTGTCGTGGTGAAGGAGGATCCTATTGCGAGGTCGTTTCTCCCGAACTTTTGTCAAGACAAGGGGCAAACAATTGTTAGTGTACCACTCTGCAGTAATAGATAGTTCGATCCCCTAAAACAATTGTTGCATAATGACCTGTCCTTCCGAAGAACGAGGCAACCATCTTTTTTCCCACGCTTCAGCCTCTCTTCACTTTAGTTGGTAACTCCTCGGAAGGAAACACCCAGACAGTCTGTCTCTTAGTTTCGGGATCATTACAATAAATCCAGCTTTCGTCACACGTAATTATGTCGAACACAGCATTTGAGTCACCTACGTTAAATCTTTGAAACATTTCACGACACCTATTAACATGACGAAGTTTTTGGGTTTCTGTCAAATTATGAGGTATCCACCAGGCACAAAGCTTCCAGACCGCTAAATTTTCATAAAGGATTTTGTGCACTTGACTCATACCGATACCTAAGCTTGTCCGAATCTGCTGATAAGTCACTCTTTTGTCAGTCTCTATCATACACCGCAAAACACTGTTGTTATCTTCAGTCGTCGTCGTAGAAGGCCGTCCCTCACGCAGATCATCGGTGAAATTACAGTGGCATGAGATTGGGCTTCATTGTGAAAGGCTAATCGAAGACTATCATAACTTCCTTGTTGACTTAAATGACATCGAAAGTCATAAAAAATCATTGTACGAAAATTTTCTCGCGTTAAATTCATGCTGGCGTAACACAGACAATTTTCAATTTGCCGCCAAATCGTAAACAAATGACAAATTAATAAAATATATACACAATAATATTGGCAAAGAGTTCCATTTTCAAAATTTGAACTTATTTTTTTATTATATCGTTTACAAGTGGCCAGTTCTAAAAACTTTCAGTGTCGCCCTCGTATATAAGCCTTTGATTCCGTTGAACTTTGGGCGAAAAGTCCCATTAGCGGATTTAAAACATAAAACATGATTGATATGATCACTATAAGATGTTGTTATGTTAGCTAATTACGTAATAACTTAAGACAGAAGGACCCTTAAGTAGGGATTGAATAAATTAACCGACGTGGATCTCACTACTTTTCACGGTAGAACTGAGTTGCGAGACTTGGTTTTTTTACAAGTTATGTTTTTGATGGCATATAACTTAGCGAAATAGTTGACTTGTAAGAGGATTAGCGAATTAGTTCAAAACTTCAAAATCGGATAAAGTTTTTACTTCGTTTATAAGTCCTCTGTTAAAAAACCTGAGAAGAGCTTTGGGCGAATAGTGGTTTCCTATTGGAGTTTTATAAATTCCAATAATGTAAAAGGTTTTTTCTAAAAGCATCGGAAAGAGTTGTTAGTCGCTCATAAGCCTTCTGTTAACGAGGGAGAGGGCTTTGGGGGCGTATTGGTAACGTTTGGTGTCCGTCGGGCTGCAGCGGGGCGAGCGGCGGGGCGGGCGGCGGGCGGGTCGCCGGGCGACGAGTCGGACTATTTCACGCCGGAGGAGCCTGCCACCACCCTCCTCACCGGCCCGCGCCCCTCCAGGCCCGTAAGTGCGCCCACATCGCCTCGTATCGCCTCACATCGCCTCACATCTCGTACCGCTTCCCCTACACGCCATCTTTGTGTTGCGTTCCGTGCATTGTTGTTTATTATTCGTTGCATCCATTTTGTCATTTGGTGTACTCGTTTGTTCTTTTATGGTTCGAGCGTAGCTGGGAGCGTATTCTTGAGGTTTTTATTTTTAAGTAAAGACTGTACTGTGATTGGCGTATTCGGTGTTTTAGCATGATTGATATTTAGTTAATTTTAAAATTGTTAAATTTGTTTTACTTTACATTGTTACATCTTTACAAAGTATTATAATAGTTTGTTTATTTACAAGAATTTGGCACAAATAAGAATGTAAAATATATTATTTGACTCTTTACAGCCTACTGTCAGAATATCACAATCATTCTTTAAATACGATATTCTATTGGGTTTGGCGACTTACTTAGGTTTGTGCGCAGGCCAGGTTTTTATGTAGTTTAGATTTTTAAAAAACCACCGCCTGTCGACTTGGCGCTAGTGTCGTGCCTAGGCTGCATTCATACTTAAAATATTTTATCGCCTACGCAAACTCAATGAATTCAATTTGAAATATAGAATGAAATGCTATCTTTGAAATTTTGTTTTCTTGTAAGTACCTACATAAGAAAATAGAAAAAGAAAGAAATTCAACAAAATAGTTCCAGTTCGGAATAATATCAATGAAATAATTAGGCATGGTTCAAGTATTTTAAATAAGACGAAATTCCTTGCTACGCTCACCAACTACATAAGCATCGTAGTTTAGGGCATTGTAAGCTGTTCCACTTCTATATAGTGGGTTTCCTTACAGGAGGCGGGCGGTGTGACGGTGGAGTGTGCGCCACAGCGATGGGCCTTACCTAATCACGTCACTTCTCTACCAGGTACATATGATTGTTTGTTTACAATACCGTAACCGCTACAGCCTATTAAAGTCCATTGCTGAACATAGACCTCCCCCATATTGCTTCAAAGGGGGATATTTGCCATAGTTACGCTTGGCGACCGCAGTTTTTTTTTAATTCATATTAGGAAGACGCTGCTGCCCATCTCCTGATTTGTTTCCCTTTGTCGCCTCTTAAGACACCCACGGGTTGATAAGGGATATTGGATATTTTTGTACTGCCATGTATTAAAAAACGGTTAATCGCTATTCGATATAGTCTTTTTTATACCAGATTCAATAATCTGACTGTGATGCGCACAACATAAGGTTCGAAACGTCATCGGTGATTACGGCTTATCCTTCCTACGACGACGGTCATAGAGTGAACTACGCAATGAAGAACTTCTGTATCCTTGGCACAGGCACACCCTTGAGCCAGTGGAGCGCGCGCTCGTCGGGCGAGTCGTACAGCTCCACGTCCTCCTCGCGACAGCTGCTGGCCGCGGCCTTGCCGCCCGCTGCACCCGTCTAGCGCACATCTCACCCCAACTCCCACCAGCACCTCCCCCCACCCACCAGCACCTCCCCACACCCACCAGCACCTCCCCCCACCCACCAGCACACACCAACACTCCCCTCACTCCAGAACATACCCACACTCCCCAACTCCTCCATACGCAACTTACACCCCACACAGCCACAAAACTACCGCCCCTCGAACTTAAGCCTCCGCACCGGGGTGGTTCAGCGAACTTTAAAACAATATAAGCGCAGGATAACAACAGGATTGGATTTGCCGACAAATCCACTCTCTAAACGTCAATTTTCGTGACACTGTCTTGACATGGTATCATATTGAGAGTACTATTTTGTTTATTTTTAGACAATACAGCCAAATCTTGTCGATTATAATTCATAACTGAAACCATTAGAAATATAATTCCTTTTAACATATTTTAAAAGGAAGGAACTTAATAAAAAAGAGGTAGGTGTGATTTAGACTACGCAATTAATTTCTCATGGTTTTTTTTTTGTTCTAAATCAAATTCATAATCAGATGACCTTGGCTTTGCAGTCAATATTATCATTTCGTTATCGAAACCGGCGAGACGAAAAGTTCAATAACGTAGTACGATCGTACACACAAAAGGACTATGTCTTCATATAGGGCTCAGAAGGGCTAGAACCCAGAGTCGTAAAGCCAGTTAATTAAAAAAAGTCTTCATATATTTAGTTTGACCCTTTTAAAATCAGTGGGATTTCAGTCATATAGACTACATTAAAATGTGGAAAGTAAATTTTAATTGCAATAATCGACCCAATTCCAAATAACTTAAAATTTAATAATCCAATATTATATTATTAAGGTTTATTATAAGTCTACTGCATCGTATTTCTTATAATCATAAGATGAGTTATGAGCAAACAACTTCATGTAACAGAGATATTTCCCCGTGTAATAGTTTAAGATGTAACATTATGAATAAGACAAGTAGCTTAAGTTATAATATAGATTTTGGATATTGTTTAGTAATGATAAAAGGAATATAAACTAATTATGATATTGACTATTTCTATAAAATTGTTATATTAAAAACTGCAAGTAATTGCACAGTTAGATTCTTCAACATTAGCTTAAACAAAAGCTTTTTTATGTTAGCAACTACAGAACACAGGAGTAGCGGCAATTTAGATTTGTCATTTATTTTATTGATCAAATAAGTATTGAATGTAAACTATGTAGTTCGTGCGGATAAAGAGTGGGATTAGAAATGGCGCATCTTCGAGCCCGTACCACAGGATAAATAATAGTACTACGTACAGAAGTTACACTTTTTTGATGTTGACTGCGTGCCGACTTTTAATAGTCTACATAATTATTATTAATTGGATAAATCGCGCACGCAAGCTAAATAAATCTTTATCGCTGCGTGCGCTGGTTACTAAAGGATGTCAATAAAAAGTAAAAACATAAATTGCGAAATGTTAATTAAGTTACTTAGGTGAAGTACCTATTCTGACTATAATCGACTGACCACATTTTCGCCCCTATGTGAGTTCTGCGATGCCTAACGCAAGCAAATTACAAGGTCATTCGTCGGGAATCGCGATCCTTGGTTCGGAAGAAATTGATAGATAGTGTAAACAACAAATAAACTTGAAATACGATTCCTAACAGAAATGTGATCTATTCTACTAAGTTAAATTCTTGTTAGTATACAAAGTTTTAATTTCAACATTTTGTATTATTATAACTTAAAATGGTTTAATTACAAAAGACAAGTATAGGTATGTAAGTAGATACTTGGATAGTCAAGTAAGTTTTAACTAATTTTTGCAGTAAAGTACTTAGGTATTCCGTCTGTAGGAGGGCGTTCATAAATTACGTAAGGTGTTTATTTAATTTTTCTGTATCTCCCTCCCCCCCTGGTAAGATATCGTGAGATTTTATTCAACCCCCTCCCCCCATCCCCTAATCTCATGTGAGAGTTTTCAAAATGTGGGTTTCTTACGTAAACGCATTGGATTGTTACTGTAAAAAGAAAAAAAATGGCTTCGTGCTTTTATTTACGACTAGTTAAGACTAGAATTACTAAATATATTGATTAAATCAATATTGTTGAGAGTTATAATTGTTATAAAAGTTTAACAATAGAATCATTACAACAACATTAAAACTTTTACGACACAAAAAACTAAACAAAAACTATTTCAACAAGTATTTACATAAAAGTATTTACGTAAACAGTATTAAAAACTTTAACATTCAATCGCCTACAACGCGCTTACCCCGACTGCGTATAACGCCCACGGCGCCTCGTGATTATATGTAATTATTTCAAGCAAGTATAGGAGTGACAGAGGCCTGCTCGTACCATCAACATGCACAGTACCAATAGCGAAAACCCGCTAATAACTGGAAAATAGTTGAAAATAATTGCATACGCAAGTAGGTAGGTACATCAATTTTAAAATAACATTAATAACTATCGACCCGATCCGGCTTCGCCTGGGGTGGGGGGATCTATTAAAGTGTCGTTATTTAGACCATTTATTCTATCTTATCAATATTTATATCTTAATAAAAGCTCTAAATTTTTCGGAAAAAATTTAGTCTAGATCACTCCTGATACTACTTTTTGATTGTTAGCGAAGTGTTATTACAATCGGTTCAGCGATTTCGAAAATTAGCTCGGACAGTCAGACAGGCAAAACAACATTTTAAAAATGGTTACTCATGTTTCAATGAAAAGTAAATATTTTATAAAAATATTTACAAATAAAATCAACAATAGTTATGAAAAAAAAAACACAGAACGCGTTGTAGCTCAAAATTAGCAAAACCGGACCGACTTTTTTGTAGTTTATGGCATTTTGTTATTCATATATCATTAACTCCAATGGCAAATTGGACTGTAGTTATAAAACGTACGAAAAACGCATATCGTAACGTTTCAAGCAGTCTTTAGCGGCGGGTGTGGGTAAAGTTAGCTAGTGTGCGAACAAGAGGTGAATAGAAGAAACGCCACTTTCAATCCCATTCTTTGACTGCATGGGGAGTACATTTAATAAATTGCTTATGTATGTACATTCAATGCAGTATTAAAATGAATGATAATTCATCAGTATTGTTTTATAAAAATTCCTTCTTTATGACTGTATATTTGACTGGTATTTGAATCTCACATTGTATATATTGTGTATTCTAGTTATGTAAGAAATTATTTATTGTATTAAAGCCTCTCGTGTAAGCAATAGGTATGCAAATTTTAAGAAAATATATGTAACACTAACTTTATTAAAATGTATGTGGGTTATGAAATATTTTTTGTACCTACTCAATTCCTTTATAAGTACTATATTCTAACAAAATGGGAACCAACGACTACACAGCCCGAATAGACGCCTAATGTATGTATTTCTGCATCCAAACCTGTCTGTCAAAAGTCTGAGGTAAGCGGTACGGGGGAGGTGGGTTGAAATGCACGCTAATTGGTTAAAATAAAGGTTGCGACACTCGTAATAAGCAAATAGTGATGGGAACTTTAACTAATAAATTTGGTACCAAGTCTACTTAATCAGTACCAGAATTATAATATTCTACTATAAATTAGTACAAAATTAAGTGGTTTAAGAACTTTATTCTCATTAAGAATACAAAATTCACTTATCATGAGAACATAAAAATTTATAAGTTATAGCAATATCTGGAGAAACACAGAAGTTGGGGGTCCATTACAAATACATACAGTTAAAAACAGTCACAGCGTTAGAGAGAGATACAATCACAGATATATAGTTGCACTACGCTCAACAATTTACAAGAAGCGGCTTGAGATACATATTTAGTAATATTTTATTCCAATTCGAATTAGTAATGAACAATAAAAAAAACTATATATACCTTATTTGCACCTTTTTAAATATATTTAAAATACTTATTGATTATTATTAATATTTTTAACTTAATAGTAAGACCGTTATTTTATATAGAATTTTAGTAATATGTATTTAGTTAATAATTATTTTTGATGATATTAGTTAATATTTTTGAAGCTTACATTTGACTGCGATTCCTTAATGTCTAGGCAGTTTATTATATAATTGTGATCCTTCAAACACTAGGTTTCTTTTACCATAACTAGTTCTTGGTGCACGTAAAATGAGATCATTTGCATTTCTTAGCTGAATTTTTTGAATTTGTCTCTTTTTAGTGAAACTTAAATAAGTGTGGATATCTTTATTTATTATTTTACGAATCAGAATGCATGTATGATAAACGTACGATTGATTTATATTTAACAGCTTAGTATCATTATATATTTTGTGAGTTGGTGTCACATAGTTAAAGTTGAATAGAACCTTTATAACTTTATTTTGAGCTCTTTGTATTAGGTTCAAGTTATTCTTTGCAGCTGAGCATTAAAAAAAACAAAAGTTTTATTTAAGTAGGTATCGTATTTAGTAAAATACTTACAATTTTTTGTTTTAAAGAATATTTTTTATTAAAACAAGCGTTCTTTACAATTTTTAAATAATAATAGAATACTATTAAAAATAAAATAGCAACAGTTATACAATACTATCAAGTTCACTTCCGTTTCCTACATGTCTTACCTTCCTACATGGCGTCTTAGCAGTAAAGACAGCGGAGTGCCGTCTATTAAAAATTATATCAATTTTAGTTTGAATTATTTTTAAGAAGTTTTGATAATTTGATTTAATAATTAAATCAATTAATTCAAATATGGATTAACGTACATTCACTAAAAAAAATCAGCTTACACCTATGTCGCTTATTGTATAAGTCTGTAAAACATTCACGATAACATGTATAATATTTACTTGTACCAATATTATAGTTTAACTGGTACAGCACTAGTTACACTTGCCGGTAATTAAAGAAAAGTATAGCAACAATGAACTTCATTGAAAAGAAAGGGATGCATAGTCCGAAAATATCCGAAGATGTCCGAATAAATTAACGCGAGTTGCTTGTGACAAATATAGGTTGAGCTCTGATTTAATTTTAATTAATGAATTTGGAAATTAAAATTCACTTATCTACGAAAAGTGATGCCATTTTTTTAATTACACATTTGGCTACCATTTCCGCACTATTTTATTGTACATGGAACCATGTTGCGCGTCTGTTGTATTTTATTTTGTCGAAAATTCACTAGTCACATGCACGATGTTCACGGGTGAGGGAAGTGGTCGCTACTAAAGTAGATCGCGCGATCGTTTTCTTATATAAGACGTATTTGTCTGATGTGTTGACAGAAAGTGGTCGCCTTTCATGAGGCGTCTATTCGGGCTGTGTAGTCGTTGATGGGAACATAAGTGTTTGTTGACACACAAATCAATCATATCATCAATAGAAATTTTATGTTGATAAAAATTAATTATGTCGTGATTTTTTATTGTCAAATAAACATCTATTTTTTTTAAATATTCAAATGTAACTAATTCTGATAACCGACCAAGTTCTTAGACACTAAAAGCGAAAAATTCAAATTATTAAGTAAAATAAATATAACCAAACCCTCTAAACATTTATGAGCCTCCTTTCATCCATCCTCGACATATTAATTCTACACTGACTCTTACAACAAAATGTTATCATCAGTCTATGGTTATTGTGTCCACGGCTAGACTTTTTTTTCAAACTTTTAAGACAGATGGTAAATCGCATAGTTCGGCCGTTCAGAGAATGCGTTTCTGACACGTCGCGATTGAACTGACGACGTAACTTTGTAATGGCGTTGCAGTTACGATAAAAATATTTTTGCTGGTTGTTTACCGTTTTAACAATTGATGAGCATTAAAACAACATTATTATATCAATAATCAATGAATGTTATAATTTTGTGCCAAACTGAGTGTCAAATAACTTGGTAAACAATATTTTTCTAAATCTATACTGCGCTATTACAAGGTTATGTCAGCGCTTTATATTTGTAGTGCTGTGCTAACAATAACAGGCAATAACAGTATCGTAATCTGTTCTTATACAGTTATACTTTATAAAATAATACGTTTTGTTTTTCTTTTTAAGAATTTTAAAATAATGGACTATAAGATAACTTTTATTAAATATAAAAATAAAACTACGACCAAACCGAACGCGTGAAAGAAAGTAGCATTTTTATATTTAGGTTGAAAATGGTAACCCCAAATGGCGTTATGAGCCGCCATTGTATGATGCTAAAACAGTCGTCTGTTGTCGTTTCGTGCGCATAGACCACGTTCTTCAAGTGTTTTCGATCTGTTTTTATTTGATTACCCGGCTTTCGTTTAACTTTCGTCAAACTGACATCGGCGCTAAATCGGACTTCGATTGTGTTTTGTATTGCGTTCTTTTTACTTTTGGTGCATAATAATGCCTAAACGTGGACAAACATTGAAAAGTGGAGCACGTGAGTTAATCATCAAGCTGCAAGATTACTTTGAGCGGGAGCGGCAAAATGGCGGACCGTTATTGATAATAATATAATTATACATGTAGGCGAAGATGATGATGAAGACACCACCTCCTCAAGCGAATCGGAGTCTGATTAATATTCTGTACGCACATTCAATTCAATGTATTTTAGCGCATAGAAATTCAGATTGTAACTTTGTAACAAAGAATAAATAAAACAATTTTATTATATTAATATTACCTTTTTTGGTTTCCACTTAAATTACTAAAATATAAATTTTAAATGATTCCGCCAATTTAAAACGAAAACAATCTTAATAACGCGGCGGTTCATTTTGGAGGAACGGTAACGAACTCAGTGTTATGTTGTGCCCATCACTAGTCGTGACTAACTGATAGGTGTCAGGAACGCATTCTCTGAACGGCCGAACTATAGTGTAAGAAAAGCCTATTACGAGGTTGATACTGAAAGTTCTTAGAAAATCAAAAACTGAATAAATTAGCAAGTTATTAGTTTTATTATATCTTTTCAAAATAGTGTCCATATACATCAATACATCGCTGCATCCGATGGAACTACTGAGAAAAGCACTTTGCCCACTCGTCCTTAGGGGTGTCTTCGACGACATTTTGAAACGCAGCCACTGCTTCCTCGGCGTCCATAAAACGTTTTCCTAGAAGTTTTTCTTTTATTTTCGGAAATAAATAGGAATCGCAAGGGAGGTCGGGGCTATAGGGTGGGTGACCCAGTAATTCCACGTCTGACGTCGCCAAATATTCGATTGTGTGCTGGGCGGTGTGCGACAAGGGGTTGTCGTGGTGAAGGAGGATCCTACTGCGAGGTCGTTTCTCCCGAACTTTTTCCATGACAAGTGGCAAACAATTGCTAGTGTACCACTCTGCAGTAACTGTTTTCGATCCTCTAAAACAATTGTTGCGTAATGACCTGTCCTTCCGAAGAAACAGGCCACCATCTTTTTTCCCACGCTTCGACCTCTCTTCACTTAAGTTGGCAACTCCGCGGAAGGAAACACCCAGACAGCAGACTGTCTCTTAGTTTCAGGATCATAACAATAAATCCAGCTTTCGTCACCCGTAAGTATGTCGAACACATCATTTGAGTCACCTCCGTTAAATCTCTGAATCATTTCACCACACCAATCAACACGACGGAGTTTTTGGGCCTCTGTCGAATTATGAGGTATCCACCAGACACAAATATCCTTCCTGACCGCTAAATGTTCATGGAGGATTTTGTGCATTTGACTCATACCGATGCCTAAGCTTGTCCGTATCTGCTGATAAGTCACCGTCAGTCTCTATCATACGCCGCACAACACTGATGTTATCTCCAGTCGCAGCCGTAGGCCTTCCCTCATGCAGATCATTGGTGAGATTAGTGCGACCACGTTTAAATTCTTTAAACCAGTTGTAAAGGCCAATCGAAGTCTACCATAACTTTCTTGTTGACTTAAATAACATCGAGTCATAAAAAATCATTGTACGAAAATTTTCTTGCGTTAAATTCGTGCTGACGTAACACAGACAATTTTCAATTTGCTGCCAATCGTTAACAAATGACACCCTGTGGTAGCAGCGTCGATGAGTTTGGGCTCCACGGATTTTCATGTAAGAAAAGTGCAGATAGGTTTTCCCGTCACGGTTCTTGTCTCCGTTAATATTCCCTTTCGTGTTAGAGCCTTGCGGAATATTTAGAGACGACGGCAAGAGACCCGACGGTAAGACTTTGGTCCCTTTGGAGTGAGATAAAGCGTAGGATTTTATTCGTTTTCGTGTGGGATGCTACTTGCAATAAGATTTTGGCGGCCTCTCATCTCAAGCGTACCTCTATTAGAGCAGGGTCGGCTTCAGAGGCAGCTGAATTAAGTAAATGGCGAAAATATAAGTCTTTGAGAAATTACCACATATTTGCTGTAGAGACTATCGGTCCGTGGTGTCCACAAACAGTGAAGTTCCTAAAGGAACTGTATCCACGACTGGTTGGTGGTTTTCAGCGAGAAAACGCAGCCAGCGTTCTTGGCACGATATCACGTCTTTATGACAATTTAAATTCAGTGTTTTAGTTTTTCTGTTTCATAGCTTTTTTATTTTATATTGTGTGTTATGAATATTAATTGTAAATATTGTAAAATGACAAATTAATAAAATACATATATAATAATATTGGCAGAGTTCCATTTTCAAAATTTGAACTTATTTTTTTGTTTATATCGTTTACAAGTGGCCAGTTGTAAAAACTTTCAGTGTCGCCCTCATATGTCCTACTCCTACCCAAGTTGAGCTCTACCCGTGTGCAAAATTTCACACATCCATACAGCAGTTTTGACGTGAACGCGTAAGCATAATTAAGAACAAACTTTCACATTTATATAAGGTCGGGGAATAAGTTTCTTCGTATTTTTATATACACATTCCAGACATTTTTTTTTTCAAAGTTTCATTACATTTAATTATAATATTGTTGCGCGCCATAGTTGATGGCACTAGCGCCATCTATTATCGAACAGAGGAACTAAGCTTTCTAGAAAGCCCCACACTCGAACTTTCTGCACCTGGTCGGTTGGGGCCGGTATTTGCTGGAATATTCTAGATGTTTCGGTGGAAAAAGCCTATATAAAGCCGTTGAAAGCCGCGATCGGGGCAGTATTAAATTAGCGATACAAGCGAAGCTTCGGAACGAAATAAAGTGTTAAGTGTGATTAATTATTAGTGTGTATTAGTTTAAATTGGTGTTCGGTAGTTAAAGTGTAAATTTTGGTAATTCAATCGGCAGTTTTTATTGTCACGAACCTTAAGCTCGTAACAATTGGTGTCAGAAGTGGGATAAAATCATGCCAATTTTTCCTAAGGAGTAAACGGAGAGTGTCCGTACCCGAAGTCAACGCCAGCAGGATACGGACCAGAGACGATTTGGAGGTGCAACGCCGCAGATGTCGGAGAGCCAGCTGCCGGCCACGGAGGCTAGCCCGTCAGTAGCTCCTACATATGCAGCACCAGACTTAGTTGCTCTGATGGTGATGCTGCAGGAGCAGGCTCGCGGACAGGAGGAACAGACTCGCCGACAGTAGGAATAGGCCCGTTGGTTGAAAGAGCAGCAGGAGGAACAGGACCGCCAACAGGAAGAGCAGATGCTTCTCGTGAAGGACATTCACGCTAACTTCGGGAAAGAGATAAGGGAAGTGAAGAATAGGGTTGTTAAACATGACAACCGCCTGTCGGAAACTGAAACCCGAATCGAGGAAGCTAAAACCCGAATCGACCAAGTGAACAAAGTGTTGGCTGACATGAAGAAAACGCTGGACGACCTCAAACTTGGGAATGGAATAACAGCTCCCGTGGTAGCTACAACACCTTCGCTACGTGGGCTCAAAGTGCCGCCGTTCGACGGGATTTCTTCCTAGTCAGCCTACAAAATCCAGTTCGAAGCTGTTATGAAGGTGAACGGCTGGAATAAAAGTCAAGCCATGACTGTACTCACACTAGGCCTGCGCGACCAGGCCTTAACTGTTATAGAAGCTCTCGGTAAGGAAGTGACAGCTCCTTGAGGCATTGGAGGCGAGATACGGCAACGCTCACCTGAAACAAGTCTTTCGTGCACAGCGTAATGATCGCGTACAAAGCATCAACGAAAACCTGCAGCAGTGGGCTCTTGAGGTGGAGAAGCTGGTGTGAAAAGCATACCAGTCTGTACCTGTGCTCATTGAAGTGAACCTGGTGCAGATATTCATCGACGGCATCTGCGACCTTGAAGTCAGAGCTGCTGTGTGGCCTGGGCACCACGTGACGCTTAAGGAAGCCTTGGCCCGTGCACTTGAGGTTGATCATTTCCCGTTCCCATCGCGTCAGGGAGGTTACAGCAGCTACAGTTCGCGACTGCAATAATGGATACAGCCCTAGGTGCTATGGCTGTGGAGAAAGGGGCCATCTTCGATCCAGCTGCCCTAAGCGAATCGTAGAAAGGGAAGGTGAATGATCTCGAAGGGGAAGTTCGGCTAACAGCACCGCCCAGCAGCAACAGGGTAACTGGCGGGTGCTGGCTGATGTTAAAAGAGCCCCAAGGATTTCAATCTCACAAACCTACGATGGCAACAGCTTAATCGTCGTGGAGAGAGTAGACAATGAACTTCTATGGAAAGTGGCTCGAACCTTGGTCAGAGAGAGAGAGACCACTAATATCTTAGGAGTACGTGTGCTGAACCTTTGTGACCAAAACAGATTATAGAAAAAGGCACACTCGTTGGTACTTGTGAGGAAGTGGATTGGTTGCGTCCCCCCGCAAAGATGCACAAACGTGAGTAACCACACTTTTAGAAGACAATCGCAGCGTTCTCTCCCCGAAGGAAATGGTCAAGGCGAAAAAGTTGTTACTCAAGTACGGCGATGTATTCTCGTCAAACGATGCTGACATAGGGAAGACTGGCTTAGTTTAACACAAAATAAACAGAGTAGAAGAATTTCCTATCCGTCAGCGGCCAAGAAGATTGCCGGTAGCACGTGAAAAGGAAGTGGACACCATGATTGAGGGAATTGTGAAGTATGGTGTTATTGAACCTTCATATAGTCCATGGTGTTCACCCGTGGTGCTGGTAAAGAAGAAGGACGGCAGCATGCGGTTTTGTGTTGACTACCGCTGTCTGAACGACGTTACAAAGAAGGACAGCTATCTCTTGCCAAGAATTGATAACACGCTGGACAGCTTACACGAGTAAAATACTGGCAAGTTGAAATTGACTCTAAGGACAAGTAGAAAACTGCGTTCTCGACGGGAAAGGGTCTGTGGCAATTTAAAGTAATGCCGTTTGGATTATGTAATGCTCCAGCAACGTTTGAAAGGCTGATGGAACTTGTTCTTACCGGGCTAATTGGCGATGCCTGTCTAGTATACTTGGATGATATCATCATCGTAGGCCGTACGTTTGAGGAACATCTTCAAAACCTGGAACACTTGCTCATGAAGATTCAGAGTGCCAACCTCAAGTTGAAGGTCCGAAGAAATGTTCACTATTCAAACGGCAAGTTAACTTTTTGGGGTATGTAGTGTCGGAAGAAGGTATCCGCACGGATCCAGAGAAAATCGCCGCTGTCACGGATTGGCCGGTTCCTAAAGACAAGACGCAGGTTAGAGCATTTTTGAGTGTGTGCTCCTACTATCGGCGATTTGTGTAGAACTTTGCAGATATAGCCAAACCTCTGCACAAGCTAACCGAGGAAAAGCGACATTTCTGCTGGGATGAAAGTTGCGATATCGCATTCCAGGAGCTCAAGGACCGTCTTTGTAAAACACCTATTTTGAGGTACCCCGATGCAGGCAAGGAATTTATAGTTGACACAGACGCAAGTGATACAGGGCTCGACGGTGTATTGCTCGACGGAACGGTGATTGAGAAGTTGTGATAGCGTACTTCAGCAAGTCATTGTCAAAACTGGAAAGGAACTATTGTGTCACAAGACGCGAATTTCTAGCTGTGGTAAAGTCGTTGCAGCATTTTAGCCAATTGACCATGCTGCACTGAAATGGCTATTGCAGTTCAAAAATCCAGAAGGACAAATTGCGAGGTGGATTGAACTACTGCAGTAATACGACTTTGAGATCGAACATCGCAGCGGGAAATCTCATGGCAACGCAGATGCATTGTCAAGAAGACCTTGTCCTGAAGATTGCAAGCATTGTACTAGGCAAGAGGGTAAGGAAGTAGTATCTGTGAGAATTCTCAGGACAGACCACCTCAGTAACGAATGGAAGGACAGCCTACGACATGCACAGCAGGAAGATCCGGACATCAAGCCGATTCTGGAATGGATGGAGGCCAGTGATCCCAGGCCCAAGTGGAGCGACGTCTCAGCGATGAGTTCGACCACTAAAAGCTATTGGGCTCAATGGGACAGCTTGCTGCTTTGTATGGAGTTCTGAGCCGTAAATGGGAAAATGGTCGGGGAGACAGCTGTCATTTGCAAATGGTTGTCCCTAAAGTTAAAGTACCGGATGTTCTACAGCTGTACTATAATGATTGTTCAGGAGGCCATCTGGGAGTTAAACGAACTCTACTGAAGATTCGAGAACGGTTTTATTGGCTCCACTATCGAAACGATGTCGAGGATTGGTGTCGCAAATGTACAAGTTGTGCGGCTGTAAAGGGACCTCAGACTCGTAGTAGAGGTGCATTGAAGTTGTACTATGTTGATGCACCATGGGAGAGCCATTGACGTGGCGGGGCCGTTTCCGGAGACTGAAAGTGGTAACAAGTATTTCATGGTTGTGATGGATTACTTCTCTAAGTGGCCAGAAGTCTTCGCCATTCCAAATCAAGAAGCTTCAACAGTTGCAGATAAACTAGTTCATGAAGTCTTCTGTCGTTTTGGAGTACCTTTAGAGATTCAATTTCAATTTTGAATCTCAAATATTTCAGGAAACTTGCCGAGTTATGGGTACTCATAAAACAAAACACCCGCAATCCGATGGAATGGTAGAACGATTTAATCAGACATTGGAGAGGTACCCAGCAAAAGTTGTAGACAATCGGCAACGAGATTGGGACAAGCACATACAACCGTTTTTGTTGTCATATCGAAGCGCTGTTCATGAAAGTACATCAGCGACACCAGCTTTCGCAAACTTCGGAAGAGAATTCACCCAGACCTGATCACCGGGATACCACCTGATGCCCCACGCAGAATAATCGATTATGCAAATGACTTGCGGAATGAAGTCGGGCTACTCGGTGCTGTCTGAGAAGTTCTGGACCTCGTGCTGGTCTACGAGCTTTTAAATTCACTTCCTCCATTCGTCTTCTCACCGTACGCTCACTAACATTAACGCCTCTTGCGATTTGGAGCCGCTGGCGTATCTCAACAGCGGTCAGGTAGCGGTTTCTCAAAATCTCCATAACAATAAAACGATCGTCCCGGGCCGATGTGCACCTTACGCCCCCACTGCCTGGCCTGCGGGTGTAGCGGCCTGTCTCCTGGTATCGTTTCAGTGAATACTGCATTGAGGACCGTGGTACGCCTGTTAGCTCGCGAGGTCACGCGTAATATGACACTCCCGTTCGCTCGCGACCTTTTTGGCGGGAAAATTTGCAAATTAGCAAATTTTTTGCTATATTGCAAATTTTGCTATATTTTCACTTTGAGACAATATTTATGGATAAAACTTACAGGAATTCTTGTTGAATGTATAAACTATTGAATAAAATTATTTTGGTTGTTAGAAATTATAATAAAATTCATAAATTACCCTTTATAGCATAAGTAGTAGTATATACTTCACTTTTAGTGCCAAAATTACTACTAATTTGAATTCTACACTTTTGTTTTTGGAGAAATTTATATGAAAATGTTTGGAAACATGTATATTTTTATGTTTTATGTGTTTCCATTCGTTACTCATACCAAAATATTAAAATATTATAAAAATTAAAAAAAAAAAAAAATATTTTATCTGTATGACATTTCGAACAATATTTCTAAAATATGTTTGTGTGAATTTGAAATAAATACAACGTCATGTTATTTGAAATATATACGAAAACTATTTTTACTTACATTTTACACTAAAAATAAATGAGAATTTGAAAAATAACACATTTATAACTCACCTGCCAAAACGGGCTTTCCGGAATTTGAAGTACTTTTGGCAATTTACTTTTCACTTTTTATACCACAAATTACATATCTACGTGTTTACTATATTACAAGGAATATAAAAAAAGTATAATACTTTCGTTTTTAGTCCAGACACAAATATAAAATTCTATAAAAAAGATGGAGCCCCTTCAACAAAGTGACACGTGGAACGCCGGAAGTTCAGAGTGATTTCTTTTTTTTTTTTTCTAAGAAACATTGCCAGGTTATGGTTTAAAATAAAAGAGCATATCTTTGTCTTTGATACTATTATCTATTGCATAGTGTCTTTGGTTTTGTTTTAATTAAAAAAAATTATTTTTCAAAGGGTAGTACTTGTGGTACACATGTGTATCTTGATCGAGCGAGCGTACGATGTTTATGTTTGGTACACATGTGTATGCTAATCGAGTCTACGGGTTAAGCACAATAGCAACTTCACGCTGTGTCAGCCCTTGGTCAATTAATGCTACTGCTTGTGCAACTTGTGCTGGTGTTAATGGCATTTTTATTGGCTTTAAAGCACCTTTAGTTATTTAATTAAGACACAAGATCACAATAATTGAATAACCTTACAGTAAACTTTTCACAACACACAAATTTAAAATGTGAACTTAGTCGCTCAAATGACCCGATTCAACTAAAAATTAAAGAATTCGTCATGGTGCACTTAAACATAATGAATTACCCTCTTGAACTTGAGGGTTAAACATTTTTTGACATACTTGCATAACAAACATTCATCAGAAACACTTAAAGCTTTGGCTATCGCGAGATAACCGCTTGGCCAAGTTTCCGTGCCGGTGAGTGTACATATAATGTGCCATTTTGTCCTATAACTTGTTGCCATCTTGTCGGTTGTAACATACTTAATCCCATTGCTGTACAAATCTTGGGATTCTTGATCAAAAAAATGCGACAAGTAGTTTTGACAGTCCTCTCTCGATGTGAACCTAACATTACTACCCAAATAATTCTCAAAAGACCGAAACAGGTGAATATCTGAGGTTGAAAAGTCAGGACTATAATGGTGGATGCATTACCATTCCCAAGCTCTCTAAATATTTGCTGAATGGCCAAATATGTGTGGTCTGGAGTTATCAGGATAAAAGATCACTCCTTTTCTGATCATATCCCCCCAGTTTTTTCTCAATTTTTTGCTTGAATCTCATTAGTTGTTGGCAGTAGAGATCCGAAATGAATATTTTGCCCGGCGGTAAAAGCTCCTAATAAACGATGCCCTTCCAATCCCACCATACAAAATATTTTTATATTTTTATTTTACTTAATGTCCTATAAGTATTGATATTAAAACCAGCATGATACAAACAGTACAACTAAAGAGATTTTTCTTCAATTTTATACAAAAAAAAATACGAAGAAACATTTAAATAAAATATTTTACATAAAAACTTTGCACCCCCCTTTTCAAGACCTAAGAGTAGATTTTTGAAGGAACAAAAAATGTCAATTTAGTTATTGTTAATTCAAGAGTTAGATTTTGTTTGTGATTATTTTTAATTCAAAACATTGATTAATTTTTCTCTGGTCCCGGTCAGTAATGGTTCGTTTTCAAAAGACCCTAAATCCGAATTCATTTATTTCTTATACAGAATATCTTTACTAAGTTTTAGTAAGTCAATCGCCCCGTGTAATAAAAAGTTTCATACTTAATCCCCTATTTCACTCTCTTAGAGGTTGAATTTTCCTAAATCCTTTCTTAGTGGATGCCCACGTTATAAAAGGCAGTCCCATCCAATTTTCAGATTTCTTGGGGTGTGCGTACGTAGATGAGTCGAGTCATTCAGAGCATCATTTTTTATATACTGGGTGACTATTTTACCGCCTGAAAAATAATATGTTTTTTTTTGTGTAAGTAGAATAAAACTAATCCTCGAAACTATTTGTAAAATATAACTAGATAGGTAATATTCGAATATCCAAAAAAATACATAAAAACAATTCATCTTACGGCGTTCACGTATAATGTCAATGATCTTAACATTTTCAGTGTAAGTAGACCTCTCAGTACTAGTTACTGCTTACCAATGCAAGATCAGCATATACTTTTTATTCGTAAAAGACTTAGTCGATAAAAGAAAGCGATTTAAAAAATCAGCACTTCTCATCGCCACTCTTTCATTAATAATGCCGTTGCGTGTCGAAGATCGAAATCAAGTTATTTACAAACTACACAGATTTTGATAATATTATAAAATTATACTACATTATTGTTATTTTCATATAAAAATTGCATTTTAGTGATATCGTAGTATTCAAAATGTCTGCCGTTTCCTCCTAAACATAAACTAATACGTCTTAGTAAATTGTTTGTTAAACTTCGAAGCGTGTCTCTATCATTTTTATCAAATTAAATGAGTCTATTATACGCTGCTTTAAATCACTCACACTTTGTGCTTCTTCTGTGTACACTATTTGTTTTAGTTCGGCCCACAAATAAGTCTAATCAAATAAAAGAATAATACGTTTCTCACCAGACGAGACATACAATCTCATCATTGTTATGAATGCCACACACGGTCAGTTAAAATGATCGGTTGAACTGACGTACACCAAAAAACTGACCGTAAGTGTGGAATCTTAAGTTGAAATTTTCAACTGACGACAACCCACGGATTTTTTCGGGCGTACTGTCAGTTGAAACAGCTCATTCGAACTGACGTACATCCAAAAACTGATCGTGAGTGTGAGATCTTAACTTGAAATTTTTAACTTATGGCACTCCACGGAGTTTTCCGGGTGCACCGTAATCCGCTGGCTTCAGTTCGTTTTATACCTACTTTCTTAGTAGCTTACATTAATTCTACGTTATTTAGGTTTTTTTATTATTTTATATGTTTAGAGAATTTCGTTTGACGGAGGATGATGTCACCGTCCATAAGATTGACTCAGAAGATGGGTAAAAGGATCTTAGTTATGCTACGTAGAACCATCGTATTTTTTTCAATTCATTTTCAAAAAGGGTAATGAAGACCTAGATGACTGTGATGAATGGTGGACTCCGAAGGTGGTTTAAAGATCTCAGTGACGTCACTTCATAGAATCATTGTGTTTGGACTCATTTGAAAGGTACTCATAAAGACCTAGATGACTGTGATGATTTCACCTTCCTTATGGTGGAATCCGAAGGTAAGTTTAGGATCTCAGTGAAGGCACTACATAGAACCCACTGTCTTTGGACTCATTTAAAAGGGCTCATAAAGACCCATGTAACTGTGATAATCTCACATTCCTGATGGCGAACTCAATATTTGGGTAAAGGATCTCAGTTATTCCACTACGTAGAACCATCGTTTTAGACTCATTTAAATACCAGAGTGCCTGTTATGGTCTCACCTACCTGATGATGGTGGACTCCGGAGGTGAGTATAGGATCTCAATGATGGCACATGATAGGATGATCGTGTTTGCCCTCATTTGAAAGGGCTTATAAAGACCTAGCTGATTATTATGATCTCACTTTTCTGTTGGTGCAATACGAAGGTGGATATAGGATCTCAGTGACGGCCCTAGATCGTGTTTGAACTCATTTGAAAGGGCTTATAAAGACCTAGCTGATTATTATGATCTTACTTTTCTGTTGGTGCAATACGAAGGTGGATATAGGATCTCAGTGACGGCCCTAGATCGTGTTTGCCCTCATTTGAAAGGGCTTATAAAGACCTAGCTGATTATTATGATCTCACTTTTCTGTTGGTGCAATACGAAGGTGGATATAGGATCTCAGTGACGGCCCTAGATCGTGTTTGAACTCATTTGAAAGGGCTTATAAAGACCTAGCTGATTATTATGATCTTACTTTTCTGTTGGTGCAATACGAAGGTGGATATAGGATCTCAGTGACGGCCCTAGATCGTGTTTGCCCTCATTTGAAAGGGCTTATAAAGACCTAGCTATTATTATGATCTCACTTTTCTGTTGGTGCAATACGAAGGGGGATATAGGATCTCAGTGACGGCCCTAATAAGATCGTGTTTGAACTCATTTGAAAGGGCTCATAAAGACCTAGCTGATTATTATGATCTCACTTTTCTGTTGGTGCAATACGAAGGGGGATATAGGATCTCAGTGACGGCCCTAGATCGTGTTTGAACTCATTTGAAAGGGTTTATAAAGCGCGAAAACCTTTCTGATGGTGCAATACGAAGGTGGATATAGGATCTCAGTGAAGGCACTAGATAGAACGATCGTGTTTGAACTCATTTGAAAGGGCTCATAAAGACCTAGCTGATTATTATGATCTCACCTTTCTGATGGTGCAATGCGAAGGTGGATATAGGATCTCAGTGAAGGTACTAGATAGAACGATCGTGTTTGAACTCATTTGAAAGGGCTCATAAAGACCTAGCTGATTATTATAATCTCACTTTTCTGTTGGTGCAATACGAAGATGGATATAAGATCTCAGTGACGGCTCTAGAAGAACGATCGTGTTTGAACTCATTTGAAAGGGCTTATAAAGACCAAGCTGATTATTATGATCTCACCTTTCTGATGGTGCAATACGAAGGTGGATATAGGATCTCAGTGAAGGCACTAGATAGAACGATCGTGTTTGAACTCATTTGAAAGGGCTCATAAAGACCTAGCTGATTATTATGATCTCACCTTTCTGATGGTGCAATACGAAGGTGGATATAGGATCTCAGTGAAGGCACTAGATAGAACGATCGTGTTTGAACTCATTTGAAAGGGCTCATAAAGACCTAGCTGATTATTATGATCTCACCTTTCTGATGGCGCAATACGAAGGTGGATATAGGATCTCAGTGAAGGCACGAGATAGAACGATCGTGTTTGAACTCATTTGAAAGGGCTCATGAAGACCTAGCTGATTATTATGATCTCACTTTTCTGTTGGTGCAATACGAAGGTGGATATAGGATCTCAGTGACGGCCCTAGATCGTGTTTGAACTCATTTGAAAGGGCTTATAAAGACCAAGCTGATTATTATAATCTCACCTTTCTGATGGTGCAATACGAGATAGAACGATCGTGTTTGAACTCATTTGAAAGGGCTCATAAAGACCTAGCTGATTATTATGATCTCACCTTTCTGATGGTGCAATACGAAGGTGGATATAGGATCTCAGTGAAGGAACTAGATAGAACGATCGTTTTTGAACTCATTTGAAAGGGCTCATAAAGACCAAGCTGATTATTATGATCTCACATTTCTGATGGTGCAAAACGAAGGTGGATATAGGATCTCAGTGAAGGCACTAGATAGAACGATCGTGTTTGAACTCATTTGAAAGGGCTCATAAAGACCTAGCTGATTATTATGATCTCACCTTTCTGATGGTGCAATACGAAGGTGGATATAGAATCTCAGTGAAGGCACTAGATAGAACGATCGTGTTTGAACTCATTTGAAAGGGCTCATAAAGACCTAGCTGATTATTATGATCTCACCTTTCTGATGGTGCAATACGAAGGTGGATATAAGATCTCAGTGACGGCACTAGATAGAACGATCGTGTTTGAACTCATTTGAAATGGCAAAAAAAGACATAGGTGACTGTTATGATATCACCTTTCTGATGGTGCAATTTAAAGGTGTGTATAGGATCTCAGTGACGGCACTATTTTTATATTTTTATTATTATTAATTTATAGGAGTGACACTTCTAAAAAAATTATGCCTCCAAAGGGGGAGAAAACACAAGAAAAATAAAGAAAACTAAACTAAATACATATAGTGTACCTATATGTGTTATTTAATTTAATACAATGCGATAAATTATTTATTTTATATAACTCAACATATTTGATTATCAAACAAATCAAATAATTATTTTATTTATTCTAGACTCTTTCTCCTGTATCGTGGAGGCAGTTTACAAACATAAATTGCACAAGGTAATAATTAATGAGGCCACACTACTAATTGTCATGCTTGGTTGGTGGAAAGATGATCGCAGTACCAGACGTCTCGTACCTTTGAGTTACTCCCCGCCCGGTGGTCCAAGTATTTTACGCTCTGGCGTAAAGAGATTTTTATATAGCGCCATCTATCTGAGGCCATTAGATTTTTTTTTAAATCTCAAACATTCTATCATTTGTATCTTTTAAATTCAAAATGTGTGAATCTGTCAATTATAAAATACAGGTGATTACATAAAAAGGGATGACGTATTTCCACAAGCACTACTACATATATCGAGTAATTTTGTGGTATCTTACTTGGTGGATAAAACTGCTATATTATATGAGACGTAAGCTCTTATGTGCTCTCCAAGTATGTAGGGAGGGCAGAGCACAAACAATTGTGTAGTTTATAGTACCTGATTATTCAAAGATCAAGAGGTCGAAGATAATAGTGTGCCGGCCAAGAAGGACCCTACATCAAAGGATGTCCTGACATGAGGGTGTCAAAAGGGTATTGGTATGGTATGCCTTAAGCAGCATATCACTTTTGAAAACATTCACTGTCTCTTCATTGAATAAAAGTTTTTGTATAATTAATTAGGATTTAAATTGCTTTTTTTTTTTTTGAAAAAAAAAAGGTTATCTCCAAAAAAAGGAGCATTGGCATTTTTGTTACTTTTGATAGCAACTAATTATTTTGTCAAAGACCCACTGAATACATTGTTAACCTATTCAGTGCCTTGCCCGCCCATGGGCGGGCGAAACTTTTATTAACATGCCGAACCCGCCCATGGGCGGGCGGATTTCAAACCTAAATAAGTATGTCAAATAACATTAAAAAATTATAACATTGTCGGCGACAAGGCATACAATTTACCAGTGACAAACTGTGTTTTGTTCATAAGACTATTATAATTTCCTAATTAGTGTAGTTAGTGTCGGCGACAAGGCATACAATTTACCAGTGACGAACTGTGTTTTGTTCATAAGACTATTATAATTTCCTAATTAGTGTAGTTAGTGTCGGCGACAAGGCATACAATTTACCAGTGACGAACTGTGTTTTGTTCATAAGACTATTATAATTTCCTAATTAGTGTAGTTAGTGTCGGCGACAAGACATACAATTTACCAGTGACAAACTGTGTTTTGTTCATAAGACTATTATAATTTCCTAATTAGTGTAGTTAGTGTCGGCGACAAGGCATACAATTTACCAGTGACGAACTGTGTTTTGTTCATAAAACTATTATAATTTCCTAATTAGTGTAGTTAGTGTCGGCGACAAGACATACAATTTACCAGTGACCAACTGTGTTTTGTTCATAAGACTATTATAATTTCCTAATTAGTGTAGTTGGTGTCGGCGACAAGGCATACAATTTATTAGTGACGAACTGTGTTTTGGTCATTAGACTATTATAATTTCCTAATTAGTGTAATTAGCGTGTATTAACTCATGTTAGAATATAATTTATAAAGGTTAGCTTCTAATAATAATTTTATAAGGAAGTTTTTAAGCGAAAATTTGTACTGAAAATACTTTAAAAATTTAAGTTTTGTTTAGCGCTTGGAAACTAGTGTTAAATTAAAGGTTTAAATGTAATGTAATATAAACAAAAAGAAGATCGGACATCTGTTTCGATAAATATAAGATAAAATGTATAGTAAATTAACAATTTTGTAGGGTTTTTGTTCTAGAAATTATATATTTAAGAAATTAATAGCTTATATTATTATTTTATATTATAGAATAGTACTAGATAAATCTAACGATGTATAAATTGTAAGGACTATGTGAAAATTATAATAAATAAAGGCTCCAAAGGTTTCGGCTTAAAATAAAAACAACACGCGAGAAAGGCAAAACCGCACAAGCGTCCGTACGGTAACGCCGGCGGGTATAAAAGTCGAGCCAATTTCGGCTCAAATCGCAAGGATCTCCTAGGTGTGCGTTGTTTGTGAAAGGAGTACTGGAACGACCACTATTAGTTAGGGATCTTGCGAACCCAGAACGCTGAAGAGTAGTGTCGTCCTTTTCGCAGATTCCTACGGAAGCCCGTCTCGCCGAGGAAGGAGCCCGCACCGGGCGTCGCGCTCACGCCGGCCGTGTCTGAGCACACGGTTAGGCAGGAACCGTCGCCCCAGCAGCAGCGGGCGAAGAAAACGGCCAGACGCCATACGCCACCCGAGACCGAGGCCTCTTTATTTGAAAAGAGGCAACGAATTCGCTTCAATTTGTCATCTTCCGATGTTCCAACATCCTCATCGCATGAAGATCACCACCAAGCGGCAACGAAGAGGGTGGACAAGTCACCGACGAAGTCGCCCTCACCACCACAACCTCCCCGCTCTATGTCACCGGACCGGCGTAGCCACGACTCGGCCCAGTACGAACAGGGGGGTGAAGAGTCTTACAGCTGGGGGTCCAACACGTATGTGACCTTTGCAGAATCCGCCGGCAGATCATCGCCGGTGCAGACAACCAATCCATCCGGGCTCCCACAGGACGATGGTCAACGGCCATCTACCAGTTATGCCCATATGGTAGCAGCACCAGCAGTGCCACGACCGCAAGCGGCGGCAGAGCCTGCTGACAAGCCTGCCGACCAGGACAAGGCCAGATATCCGCCCATAGTGGCTGAATGTCTCCCGGATTGGACGAGGCATTTTAAGGAGCTCAATAGAAAGTTGGGCCACCCTCCAAATGCCCGTCCGTTCGGGAGAGGAGTACGTTTCACACCGCAGAGGCCAAAGAGTTCAGAACCATCCAGCGGTATATCGTCAAACTCTCGAAGGAGACACCATCATTGTCGTGGTACTGCTATACCCCGGAGGAGGACAAGCCCACTAAAGTGGGCATCCGGGGTCTACCAATGGGCACGGATACCAAATCAATAGAGGAGGCTGTAAGGGCAAATGGCTTCCCAAATAAATATGTCAAGGCAATTCCGCCACGTAGGGGCAGACCTGACTGCCTCTACATTGCCCAACTAGACCACGTGAGCCTGGAGCAGCTCCAGGAACTCTACAAAACCGACGAACCCCTCTATATAAGAGGGGTCGTCATCGAGGCCTGGCAGAGAAAAGCAGGACCAGCACAATGCCACCGCTGCCAGGCTTTCGGGCACGCCTCCGCCAACTGATTCAGGCCAGTTAAGTGTGTGCGCTGTGCCGGGGAGCACATAGCAAGCCTTTGTCCTCGGGGTAGGGAGGAGGAACCTAAATGTGCCAACTACGGCAAAAACCACACGGCAAATGATCGCCGCTGCCCAGTCCTGAGGAGGACTGCTAGGAGGCAGGAGATCACCTTGCCGGGACTACTGCCGGAGGACCCGAAAAAGATCCCCCAGAGTCGCCCAAGAGCGGTAACTATCCAGGAGGACGGGTGGGCTACCGTAACAGGGAAGGGTAGGCAACCAGCCCCCCCCCTCACCCGCAACACCTATGGAAACGGTGGAACCTGCAGAAGTAAGGGCAACCACCGGGGCGACTCTACAGCCCCCCGCTAATGCCGCCACAGAGCGGCTGACCTCTAGAAGGAGGAAGCGGACAAGAAGCAGAAATAAGTCACAGCCTCCTCAGGCTGTTACCTCTACTCCGACACCAGCAGGACCGGTAGCCTCACAAGCGCAGGTTACTAGCGGAATACCCAAGAAGAGCGTGGGTAGAGTGCCAGAAAGGGCTCTATCAGAAAATAGAGCCCACTCCAAACATAGAGCGTGCTCTACCCACAAGCAAAGAGTGCAAGACCAACGCCCGAGACCAGTGCCAACGCCTTCAGAAAGGAGAATACCTACAGCCGGCTTCGAGACAGCAGACGCCTTCCAACGTTTGGTTGGCATTGCTATCGAAGTCGGCAAGTCCTGGCCGACATAAGAGCCGGGACAGACCCCATCACAGCGGTCATGAAGGCGCTGGTAAACCTGCGCAGTCCAGGCCTAAAGAGGAGAGGCCTGAGAGCGGCGCATATGGAAAGCAGAAGAGCATGACGCGTCGCTCTACAAACTGAACCGACAGTTGATCAAAGCCAGACCTCCCGTTTGTCCGCTGACCAACAGCGCGGGTGAACGATGCTACGATGCCAAGGGCAGAGCGGATATCCTACTTGAGCACTTCGAGGAGCAATTTATACCGAACCCAGCAAGTGCGGAGTTCATGGAGCTTCATGCCCGGAAGGAGAGTCGCGTACAGGAGTTCCTGTCGTCACCCGCGCCACCGCTTGCAGGAGAGTGGTTCATCTCCCCCCGCATTCCTGAATTGCGGAGGAAAGTAACCCGCCTGCAACCGAGGAAGGCGCCGGGGCACGATGGGATTACCAACGCTGCACTCCGACAGCTGCCCAATAGAGTCCTGTTAGAGCTTGGTCGACTCTACAATGGGATATTACGGACATCCCACTTCCCGGAGGACTGGAAGAAAGGCAGAATCATCGTCTTGCCGAAACCCGGGAAGGACAGGCGTAGAGCTGCCAGCTAAAGGCCGATCACGCTATTACCGCACATAGCTAAAATGCTAGAAAGATTGCTGCTAAGACGTCTCCGTCCGTGCATCCAAATTCGGGCGGAGCAGCACGGATTCAGGAGGGGTCACTCTACAGTCACACAGTTGACTAGAGTGCTGCACCTGCTTGCGGCAGAGTACAACCGTGCCCGCATAACGTTGGGCGTCTTTCTCGACATTGAGAAGGCGTTCGACAGGGTGTGGCACTCAGGATTGCTTTACAAACTGCATGAACAGACTAGTGTCCTTCTTGCTATGTTGCGGCTAGTGGCGTCTTTTCTGGAAGATAGGAAGTTCTACGTCTGCGTAGAGGACGCCGAGTCCGCAACAAGATCCATCAGAACCGGCGTTCCACAGGGCAGCTGTTTGTCTCCAGTCCTGTACGCGGCTTACACTAACGTCATCCCAACACTGGCAGGTAGGCTGCAAGAGTGAGAGGACGACGTAGAGCTGGCGCTATCGGACGATAGCGCCTATTTCACCTCGTCCAGAAGAGCCCATATAGCCACTGCCAGGATGCAGCGTCTGTTGGACCTGTTGCCACCATGGCTGGACGAGTGGATGATGGTCGTCAACGTTGGTAAGACGACTGCTCTGCTCACTCGCCGTCACAGAAATCTACCACCTCCGCTGATCCTCAATGGCCAGAAGATCGCGTACGAGAAGGCCGTGACCTACCTTGGGTGCCGGATTGACAGGACGCTGCACATGACCGCGCACGTCGACTTCGTCGTCCATAGAGCCAGATGTGCGCGGGCGACGCTCTTGCCAGTCCTGGCATCCAAGCTGCCAATTAAAACCAAGCTCCGGATATACAAGATGTATATCCGGACCAATATCACCTACGCTGCTCCGGCCTGGTACGCGCTTCTGAGCGCCCCTCTGAGGCGGCGACTGCAGGCCCAGCAGAACCTGTCATTAAGGACGATCATCGGAGCAGGTCGCTACGTCCGGAACGACGTCATAGCGGCCGATCTGAAAGTCGAGACCATCACAGACTTCGTGGCCCGGCTGGTGCGCGACATTTTCGACCGTGCCGACAACGGGCCACATGAACACCTCAACGGCTTCGCGCCGTTGCACACACGGCTCCCGGACGGGCGACCTCTTCCAAGAGAACTCCTCTCTATATCGATTAGAGAGTCGAGTAACAACCCACAATGCCGCTGATAGGCCAACTCTGACTTTTACCGGACAACCTCCTTTTTTCCGTAATTAACGACTACGGAATTTTTTTTCTCTGACTGCGGATTAATCCGCTATGATTTACCATGCCTAGAAAAGGCTCCCAGGACTGACCCATAGTCGTGGGCCATGAGGAAGATCCGGGCAATGGGGGCATACCTGGCCCTGGCCCGAGACCTGCATGGCATACACATGTCATATAGACGACAACTCACGCTCAAATCGCAGTCGCAGCACAGCCGTCGAAGAGGTAACAACAAGGAAAAAGGAAGCCGAAACCTAAGGAACAAGAAGCTACCTAGGAAAAAAGTGTTTTAATTGCCTCCTCCCGGCTACTCGTCTATCTCTCTCTCGAGGTCCCAATAGGGTCGTACTATACATACGCATTCAGGGGTGCGTGGGACCTGCGTCACCAGCACTAAGCAAGGAACGTACGTCATCAAGTGAGAGATTGTCCCAGGGCGACTGTGCGGGCACTGTACGTGTCCCTGCCGACCGAAACAAAGATTTTGTCTAATAACTCGTTTTATTATGATTATGATTGAAACGGCCTGCGGATATCTTATATTTTAGAAAATGACAATTCTGACCTGTCATGCTGACCCCACCCATGGGCGGGCAGTACGCGTATTCAGAGTTAACAAACCTTTTTTTTTAATATTCTTTATTGCACACCATATAAAAAAAATTACTAATTATATATATACAAAAGAAGTATGCAATGGGCGGTCTTATTGCTGATAGCAATTTCTTCCAGACAACCGGTGAATGGACAGGATTACACAAAAATTACAAGGGTAGGGCACATTGATGTGATAAAAAAGAGAATACACATTTCATATATAAACAAAATATACATAGACTACAAACATATATACATACAAAAGAAATGAAGAATATATATTTAATTATTTAACTAAATGCAATCAATATACTACATATATATTATATTATGACACCTACACGACTTACGTCGGTTTTAATAAATACCCCGTCCTGCATCCCACAGAAAAAAAGGTATTTATATATCCCCATTAATGTGTTTTAAATTAATATAATGTTGTAGTTCTGTATAGTACTTTTTTCCAATATTGAGATGTAATTTAATAAAAATTATTACGCAAATTAAAAGAGTCATTCAAGATGTATTTTCTGTATTTTGTTCGTCTTTTCTCATTCTTTTCCTCCCTCGTCCTCGTTTTTGTCGAGAATTTAGTGACTGATGTACATTCGGATTATAATTTGTGTTAGATGAGTTCGGTGCATTTAATGATTGTTGTATGTCGGTTATGTCTAATGATTGTTGCATGGTTTGCATGTGTTGTTCTTGGATGTTTAGTGAACGTTGTATATTCGATGTGTTTGTGGTGTTTATTGTATCCGTTGTGCTTGGTGACTGCTGCGTGTTTGATGACTGGTGGGTGATCTGTATATGTAGATGGTCCGGTTGATTATGTACAAATACGGTATTATCCCCTAGCACTTTAGTGAGTATAGTTGATGTGTGAATAGCTGCTTGTTTTTGAAGGATACTAATGTTAATATGGCTATCTAATTTATCTATGTATTTCCTAATACTTTTAGCTACCATTCCCGTTGCTCCTATTACTATGGAAATGACAGTTGCTTGTGTATTCCACAAACGACTGACTTCAGTTTTTAGCAGGTGGTATTTGCTTAATTTTTCAATTTCCTTAGGTCCTATATTGTAGTCTGATGGTACAGTTATATCTATTAAGAATGTTCATATATATTATATTAAATGGCTAGTGTAGGAGCGAAGTGCAAGGTAATGGTTCTTTACTAGTTTTTTAATAACCGGTAGGGATGGAGCGCGTTTGACTGCCAATGGGAGTTCATTCCATAAACGAACGGCCGGTACAGTAAAAGACTTGTTCATAAATTTACTAGTGTGTAGTGGCATATTCAATTTCAAGCTCTCTGCTGATCTCAGGTTACGCGAATGGGAATCACGAAGAAACACAAAACGATTTTTGAGGTAAGAAGGGTAAGAAGGATTAAAGAGAATACTATAGAGAAGATGAAGTTTGTGAGCATTCCTATGAAGACGTATCGACAACCACTTGAGCTTAGTACGAAAAAGAGAGACATGGTCATATTTACGTAATCCAAATATAAACCTTATACAGAAATTCTGAATTCGCTCAAGTTTATCAAGCTCAGCTTCGGTGAGATCTAGATAGCTGACGTCCGCATAGTCGAAAATAGGGAAGAGAAGGGACTTGGAAAGCGCAGTTTTGGTATATATTGGAAGAAAGTTACGTAATCTACGCAAGGAGGCTGCAGAGGCATAAACTTTACGGTGGATCTCTTTGATTTGATGGTCCCATGACAGATTTTTATCTATGTGAATCCCCAAGTTCTTCACTGAATCTCTGTAAGGGATATTAGTTTTATCAAATACAATTTGGGGTAGGTGATCAACTGATAACTTATTCACCATTTGCGCGCTACCGATGATAATGGTTTGTGATTTAGCTGGGTTAACGTGAAAAAGGTTTTTCCTCGTCGGAAAATGATTGCCTTCGGAAAATGATTGCCATCGAACATCGATGTTAAGCTATCGATATCATCATCGATGTTTCTGTAACATCGATCATCCCTACCACCGACGACTGGCGCTCCTGAGCTCGCGGCGTGCTCGCTCTCCCTCCCGTATACCGCTCGCTTTCCCTTTAAGACCATTTACCTCGTCCTTGCCAACCCCTGTAACCCCGCGGGCGCGGACTGCACGAAGTTGACAGCCTATAGAGCTTATTTTATCGGGTGAAAAAATAATAAAAAAATTATTCTGCTAACAGATTTTTTTACAGATATTTTAATTTTTCTTTTCATAAAAATAAAATTATAATTCGTTTAATTATAATTCGTTTAATTAAGATTGTTTTAAAGTTTGACGCCAAAAAAAAAGTGTTTTGAATGCACTGTGGACCTTTTTAATAGAAAATGATAAATTACATGATAAAAGATTGATAACTTTAGCAAAAATTAAACATTTTGTGGCAAAAATAAAAAAATACCATTTATACTTGAAATATTTCAAGTAAAAAACAACTCGCCTATTAACACATTTTTTTATAAATAATATCTTAAACCTATTTTATCAGCTACAAAATGATATCAAAATCACATATCTAAGTTGAATTGTTTGGGAGCTACTGTTTATTGAAAATGACCCCACATAAGTACTTCGGAGTATGGAGAGCAGGTAGCGGTCCTTTTAGCGACAGGGGAACGCGATAAAAAATTATTTTTCTATTGTAAGAAGATGGATCTTGCCGCATAATCAGGTTCCCTGATATGCTGCACCTTTCTGAAGTGATACGGATGCAGCTCTTCCCTATTCAGGATTCTCCAAACACAGGACTGCGACATACCTAAAAATTAGAAATGTAATTAAATAATTTTTGACTTTTGATTTGTTTTGATAATTTTGTCGTGTGGAAATAAAGTCTTTTTAATATTACCTAGGCCCAATGCTAAAACTTGTTCTTCATTTTCCGCAGAAATACGCATAACTTGTTCAGGAGCCGGTTGATGTAGGCAATGTTGACGAATGCGTAAATGAACGTTATAGTTCGGCCGTTCAGAGAATGCGTTCCTGACACCTATCAGTTAGTCAGGACTAGTGATGGGCACAACATAACACCGAGTTCGTTATCGTTCCTCCAAAATGAACCACCGCGTTATTTTTAAGATTATTTTCGTTTTAAATTGGCGGAATCATTTAAAATTTATATTTTGGTAATTTAAGTGGAAACCAAAAAAAAGGTAATATTAATATAATAAAATTGTTTTATTTATTCTTTGTTATAAAGTTACAATCTGTATTTCTATGCAATAAAGTACATTGAATTGAATGTGCTTACAGAATATTAATCAGACTCCGATTCGTTTGAGGAGGTGGTGTCTTCATCATCATCTTCGCCTACATGTATAATTACATTATTATCAATAATAGAATCAATCCTGATATCTCGGTCAAAATGTTCCACAATC
This sequence comes from Parnassius apollo, assembly GCA_907164705.1. Classification (NCBI taxonomy): domain Eukaryota; kingdom Metazoa; phylum Arthropoda; class Insecta; order Lepidoptera; family Papilionidae; genus Parnassius; species Parnassius apollo. Next base: position 6,491,374 of record CAJQZP010001037.1, read on the forward strand.
AGGTTTTTAGTCTTCTCAACAACCTTTGCCCAGTCATCTCTTGTGTTTTCCCCGCAGGCTTCTTTTAATAGAATCATCATCTTTTTCGTGCTGAATGACGGGGAAGTATTGTGGCGGGCGGCGTAACCTTTTATTTGAGCCCAGATTAGCTCAATCGCGTTATACTGGCAATGATACGGTGGAATTCTTAGAACGCGATGACCGTACTCCAGAGCCAGTTCATCGATTTCGTATCGCACATTTGCGGCTTTATTTTCTTTAACTAATTTAATTAGCTCTGGTTTTAGCATCTGCATATTTGCGTCAATGCTTTTTGCTTGTAACCAAGCCACCATTTCTTTTTTTTTTATTAGCTTGGGTAGGTGATTTCTGTATTTGAACCGAGTGATAGGAGGCACTATCCATGAATATTACAGAAGGCTCTGGTAGGCTGGGCAAAAGCACATTCTGGAACTACTCTTTAAATGTAGTGGCATTCATTTCCTCGTGGTAGTCATTTGTGGTTTTTGATTGAAATGCCAGTAACGCGTTCTCCACAAAGCCGTATTTTTCAGAACCTGCATGGCATATTATCGGACGGGCCCCCTTACCCATTGGTACTTTCGACGTCGACGCTCGTGTATCATCCGTCCAAGAACGGGAAACCGTGTGATTGGCGTTTAGCCTTGTCTCGTCAATGAACACGACATTATCCCAGTTATCAATATTTTTTGCTTCTCTCAGAAAACTTATCCGTTTTAAAATTATGTCGTATCGTTCTAATAAAAAATTTCTTTTGTCTGTTTTTTTATACGAAAAACCAATATCTTTTAAGATTTTGGTTAAAGCAGTTTTACCCCCGCTAAACAGTCCAGCTTCTCTTAACGATGCCAAAAGCTTCTTCCTGTTGAGATATTCATTTCTGGAATAGTAACCATATATATGATTTCTGATTGCATCGGCGTCAAAGGTGTCAAATCTGTCACGGGTTTAGTTCTACATTTCTTCTTCGGAGTACGTAAAATATTATCTTCCGTGCCAGTAGAGCCGAACTTTTCTTCATTAATATTTGTTATCGTTCGTTTGCTAACTCCAAGCGCCTGAGAGACACGTTATTGTACTTGTTCGATAGGTAACAGAGTTCCGCCATTTTGCCGCTCCCGCTCAAAGTAATCTTGCTGCTTGATGATTAACTCACGGGCTCCACTTTTCAATGTTTGTCCATGTTTAGGCATTATTTTGCACCAAAAGTAAAAAGAACGCAATACAAAACACAGTCGAAGTCCGATTTAGCGCCGATGTCTGTTTGAAAAGCAGAATCAGTCCATTAAACGAAAGCCGGGTAATCAAATAAAAACAGATCGAAAACACTTGAAGAACGTGGTCTATGCGCACGAAACGACAACAGACGACTGTTTTAGCGTCACAAAATGGCGGCTCATAACGCCATTTGGGGTTACCATTTTCAACCTAAATATAAAAATGCTACTTTCTTTCGCGCGTTCGGTTTGGTCGCAGTTTTATTTTTATATTTAATAAAAGTTATCTTATAGTCCATTATTTTCAAATTCTTAAAAAGAAAAACAAAACGTATTATTTTATAAAGTATAACTGTATAAGAACAGATTACGATACTGTTATTGTTAGCACAGCACTACAAATACAAAGCGCTGACATAACATTGTAATAGCGCAGTATAAATTTAGAAAAATATTGTTTACCAAGTTATTTGCCACTCAGTTTGGCACAAAATCAACGCTATTACAAAGTTACGTCGTCAGTTCAATCACGACGTGTCAGGAACGCATTCTCTGAACGGCCGAATTATAATAAACGTGCGATAATTTGGTACTCGCCGATTGGGGTGTCTGTTACGATACTCCCTGACGGAAGCTTCAGCATTTCCATTACACAGGCCATAAACAAGATGGCTGTCGGCGATATGTTCATTTGATTATGAGACACGTGGCATTTTAGCACTACGTAGCACAACACAAGGAACACAAAGATATGATTATGACATACTTAATCTCTACCAGTCTTACCTGCTCTCCCTATTCCATAGTACTTACTCGGAGGTCGTTGTCAATCAAAAATAGCTCCTAAACAAATAAGATTTTGGTATAATTTTGTAGCTGATAGAATAAACTTAAAATGTTAGTAATGAAAATCATATGTTAAGGGGCGAGTTTTTTTCTTCAAACTTGATATAACTGACAAAATACGTATATTTTTTTAATTTTTATCACAAAATGTTTAATTTTTGCTAAAGTTACCAATCTGTTATCATGTTATTTATCATTTTCTATTAAAAAGGTTCACAGTGCATTCAAAACACCTTTTTATTTATTTTTTCGGCGTCAAACTTTAAAATAATTTTAATTAAACAAATTATAATGTTATTTTTATGGAAAAAAATTAAAATATCTGTAAGCAGAATAATTTTTTTATTATTTTTTGACCTGATAAAATAAGCTCTACTTAGCTTCATGACTTGAAATCTCATTATTTCAAAAAGGGTCATATTGTATATACTTCAATGCCCAAAGTAGTACAATGGCGGACTTAATGCATTACAGCCTATGGCATAGGACTTAATGCATTACAGTCTATGGCATAGGCCATTCTCTCAGACTCCCAGTCAACCATTTGGCTAAACAGAGATAAACATATAAGAGGCGGTGCAGCAAAGATCTAAAAAGTATTGAATAAAGTTAAGAAATCATTATCTAAAAAGTATGTTGAAAGGCGGAATTCAATATGTGAATATAATATATATGTACTAGCTTGCCAGGCAGACAGTTGTTCTGCCCTTTTTGACGACCAGTTGTCATGTCCTATTAAAAATCCTTTGCAAAAAATAATTATGGGTCACACATGGGCAAAAAAACTATCCTATCTCTCAAGTTGGACTAAACTGTACACGGTGTGCAAATTTGATTAAAATCGGTTAAGTAGTTTAGAAGTCCATCGCGGACAAATAACGTGACACGTAATTTATATATATTAAGATGTATGTATATGTATATATACCAACCTAATTCTTCCAAAGCAACAAATACAAACAAAAGCTTAATTTAAATTCATACACATGTATTCTTAAATAATTATTATTTGTTCTTTTTTTGTACATATTCCAAAGTTTTCAATTTTACTGACAAATGGTAGAATATGAAACTTGGTAGTCAATTTTATGCTTTTTATGACTTTCATGAGTCAGATAGAATGCCTCTTTCTCAACTATCTTACCTGTCAAACTAAAAAGTCATTTTGAAGTAATATATGCACAAAATTGAAACTAGTTTGTGGTTTTGGCTAAGCTAAGCTTTCCATTGACGTCCGTCGAGTTGGGGGTTGATATTTTACAGAAAGGTTACATTAATATAAGCACACACGTAAAGTTTCAACATGCGGAAAAGCGTACTTTTTGAGAAAAAAATTATTGAAAATCAATTATTTTTGCAATATTTATGTTAATCCCTATCTCAGATTATATGATATTTTTTTACAGAAAGGTTACACTATTGTAAACACACGCGTAAAATTTCAACATGCGGAAACACGTACTTTTTGAGAAAAAATTATTGAAAATCAATTATTTTTATAATATTTACGTTAATCCTTACCACAGATTACTTACATCGAATTCTCGCCATTGAACGTTCGTTTTCCATATGGTTAAGTTGTCATACGTTCGGTAGCATTTTACGTAAATAATTATATTTTGTACTCATTTAAATAGTTTTCACGCATACACATATATTTAACAGTTTATATTTAAATTACTGAATTATTTTCATTATGAGCTATTAAAATTAAAATGTGTAGTGTTTACCGTTTTTTGCTGGTTTGTGGGACGTAACGTAAAACTGACGATTTCTAAGAATTAATTAAATCAATATGTGTATAAAATTGTATAAAACATGTGTATAAAACAGTACCCACCTATTAGGACAATAATAAAATAGGTTAGGTTCAACTTATGTCAAGGAACGGAATCAATAGACCCCGACTCCACGTGGTACGTGTCTACCCCTAGAGTGTTTTTATAGCGCTGGAGACGTTGCAGTCTCAAAATAGATACAGAAATCCCTCTATTTATTTTTGGTGAAGGGGGTTACCCCTTCCCCCCCAAGAGGTCCCCATGGTTTTTTTACACTTAATATTTATCCATAAAAAATAAAATTTCCTCAGAATTAAAATTGAAAAAACTCAAAAAAAGGGGGGGGGGGCTCCGCAACTTTTCCTTTTAAGGGGGAGTAGTAAACCTCCCCCTGCCCTCCCCCCACCCCCCCTCCCACTTCCAATTCGACGGACGTCAATGGAAAGTCGTACCGGTTAATTTAATGATTAATTGCAACCAATAAAAAAGCTCTTAAGAACTGCAGTCCCATGTGATGTAAGTAAAGTGTATAATGTATATGGTAATATGGTATTTATATAGTTTTCTTTAAGGATTACTCAGATATTTTATATGGGGATTACTATATTCAGGAGTGGACTTTGATAGATTGTACTGAAGATGATGATGATTATTCAGATGACCATCATCTGGATCTAACATGGATGGACAGACCACATACAGTACTTTGAATCCTGTTAATTCTTTCAACTAATTTATAATAATTGGATCGGACAAAGCATCCAAAGGATTGAAGTCTATAAAATTAGCACAAGCCTTTCCTTACACACTGCATATTACACTGCATATTATTTTTAACAATCAAATTTTATTTTAAAACAACAACAAACCTTAAGAAAGTTCCGGCATCACAATATATGAATAATTACATTTGGTCCTAAACCTATCAAATTTAAAGGCACAACTTGTACAACACAGTAAAATACATGCATCAAATGGTTCTCAAACAATAAACACAAGATTTCTTTTCACATAGTTATTGTATTTACTATCTTATTTTGTTATATTAATTGTAATAGTGGGTGTATTATAGAGCAAGTTGGATGAACAAGATCCATTCATTTATTTTGTATTGGTAGGTAGAAGGGTAATGTAGTGCCATGAGTAGGGACTGGTTTACTATGAAAGTAATGTCAATGAATATAATGTTAAAATAATTTTATATAATAATTTTATGATACTATAATTTATTTCAGTTTTTATTTATTTCCAGACCTACAAAGTGTATTCCGATTTTATTTTGTGGAATCACAAGCTGGTCCCTCTCAAATTATTGCTGCAAAACCACAAGCAGGATCTTCAAAAAGGACAACATTATATCCACTGAAGAACAACCACAAACATCAAAGCATAACACATAATGTTGAACCTGAAAAAGAAAGTACTCTATATGAAATTTTTTAAAATGAAGTAAGGAATATTTTTGTAATCTAATATTTAATATGTTTTATAATTTTGAATTAAAATTATTCTATTTATAAGCTGCATTCAATACTTAATATATTGCATATAATATAGAGACAAAATTTTTTGTGTCAATTCAGGGAAATAGATAGACAACCAAATATTATCAAAACAAAATTATTATTTGTGAATGTTGTACTTTGCACTTGTGTGTAGGAGCTTATTTATTAATTAACTTGTTTTTGATTAAAATATTGATATTTTAGTTATTGTAGACGTTCTGTGATTTGTGATTGTGCATATTATCAATTCATCAGTAAATCTTTTTTTAAATTGTTTATCATTGTTTACTTAAGTAATTGAAATGTTGTAATCTATATTGATTTTCTTTTCATGTTTAAACCCATCAAATGTCTTTATGAAAGAACTAAGCTGCTGGAGAAAATTTGTTTCTTAAGTTATGTATGTTTTTTATTTTGAATAAATAAATAGAAATTTTGTAATTTTTGTTCTTTTATTTAGCGCTGGGATAGGCAACCCAAAAATACCTAAATAAAAAAAAAAACAAAAAAGACCACATTCAAATTTTCCCGCCACACGAGAAGTGCAGGAGGCTGACGATAGATGGAGCTAGTATTTATATATCTCATTTCTTAAATTTTGTATGAAGTTGTCATTCTTCTCCGATAGGAGTAATAGTGTTCTGTGCTAGCGAGTGACTGATTAAAGTGCGGTGTATGCACCGCAGTTGAGTGGAACAGAATAACTGAATGCAGTGTCGCCTCTAGTATGTAGTACATAATAGCTCAATGTGAAAATCAATTATTTTTGCAATATTTATGTCAATCCATATCTCAGATTATGTATTTTTTTTTACAGAAAGGTTACACCTTTGTAAACGCAAACGCAAAATTTCAACATGCGGAAATGCATACTTTTTGAGAAAATTTTTTTTAAAAATCAATTATTTTTATAATATTTACGTCAATCCTTACCACAGATTACATCGAATTCTCGCCATTGAACGTTCGTTTTCCGTACAGTTAAGTTGTCATACGTTCGGTAGCATTTTATTGTACATTTTACGTAAATAATTATTTTTTGTACTCATTTAAATAGTTTTCATGCATACACATATATTTAACAGTTTATATTTAAATTGCAGAATTATTATCATTATGCGCTATTAAAATTAAAATGTGTAGTGTTTACTGTTATAATATGTGTATAAAATTGTATAAAACATGTGTAAAACAGTACCCACCTATTAGGACAGACAACAAATAAAATAGGTTAGGTTCAACTTACGTTAAGGAACCGAATCAATAGACCCCGACTCCACGTGGTACAAGTCTGTCCTAACCCTAGAGTGTTTTTATAGAGAAGGAGGCGCGTAGGGAGAGCAGCCTCCGCCTGCTACCTCGCCTCCGCAGCTTCGGCTTGTTGGTCGTCTTCGGCGACCAGCCTCAGCCGCTCCGGCTCGTCCGATGCCTACGATTTGTTACGCAAGCGCGTAGAGGCTGCTCTTTCCGCAGGGCCGGAGACATTGCAGTCTCAAAATAGATACAGAAATCCCTCTGAATGAGTCCCTCTATTTATTTTTGGTGAAGGGGGTTCCCGCTTCCTTAGGGGGTACCCCCTTCCGCCTCAAGAGGCCCCATGGTTTTTTACACTTAATATTTATCCATAAAAAATAAAATTTCCTCAGAATTAAAATTGAAAAAACTCAAAATGGGGGGGCTCCGCAACTTTTCCTTTTAAGGGGGAGTAGTACACCTCCCCCACACCCTCCCACCTCCAATTCGACGGACGTCAATGGAAAGTCGTACCGTGGTTTTAACTATAAACTTAGTTATTATTACAGGCACACCAAAGTTTTCGTTCATGACAAAAATATAAATATGTAATATTTTAATCTATGTTATAAATTTAAAATTACTCATATATGAAAAAAAATTTATTATCTAAATATACTTAAACTTCTGCACAAATTACACAACTTTTTTAAAACACAAGAAAGGTGTTTAATTTTGTACTAATGTTGTTATAATGTACTTCACAACTAAACATACACTTCACAAAACACATATCCAATAAAAAATTTAGTCTTATATACACAACTATCATGTTATATAGTTAGAATCATTTGAAAGGCTAGAATTAGTAACTTTTTTCTTGGCATTTCTTCTTGCTGCATAGGCAGACATTCTAGCCAAGCGTGCTTGCCTTTGATCAGTTGTTTCATTAGCCAGTCTCTTGGCAGCATACGCTGACATACGAGCTAAGCGCTTTGCCCTCTGCTCAGGTGATTCTTGTGCCAATCTTCTTGATGCATAGTCAGACATACGTTTAAGACGCATAGCTCTTTGCTCTGGAGTTTCATTAGCAAGCCTTTGTGATGCATATGCCGACATTTTTGCAAGTCTTAATGCTCGTTCTTCTGGCGTTTCATGTTTCTGTGCTGATCCTCTTCGACGTCGTTTCTTCTTCAACTCGTCAGTCAAGGGATCTTCGTCGTGATTAAAAGAGAACTGTTCTTCAGTATCTGATAAGACAGTTTGAATTTCATCATCCTGTTCTACTTTTATGTTTACAAATGGTGTTTGTTGTTCAGTAATAGAAAAGTTCGTAGAAATCATTTTACTTTCTTTCTCAGATTTTATTGTTGATACCCACTCATCATTTGATTTCGTGATTACCATTTTCTTCAAAGAACTACTATTACCAGCACTTAAATCATCCATATTGATTGTTTAAGGATAAGGATATCCACAGAACCATATTTTAAAGTTGAATAACCAAATTAATGAATAACGTTTTTGAAAATAAGGCGTCGCAGTGGGTTAATTACATATGCATAATGCAGACAATCGAACGATTGAAGTAATGTTTAGTTTAAACTCATCAAACACTTACTTTAATAATATGTAGGCTTGCAGAATCGATTTTGATCCCAAAATTTATCATAATTTTAAATAAAAATTTTAAAAGCTTTATAATTACAAATAAGCCACAACGGTATGTGTGTGTGGTTATATTTATATGCGTTTAGAATGCATCCGTAGACAGAGAAAACTGGACATATAGAAAATAAATATGTAGCAACCTATACATACAACACTCTCTGTCTACGATTGCATCTCTACCATAGACAATACATTTTTATTATGATTTTAGGCTTGTATGCTTGTCTTTTAAGCCATGTCTTCATTTCATTTGGAATCTCGTTTTTATAGTTTTTTCTTCACAATATGTTAGGTGCGTCAGATTGCGAAGTTCTAGGGAGATTTTAACGACAGCTCAATCCAGTGGACAGTCGATGATGACATTTATTCAAGTTCACAAGGCACCCGAGCGGTCAAAATAACTTGAGGTTTATATCAATATTCACTTGATTCGTATTTATTTCCAATAGTTCACATACATACACTTTTACGTATCAAAATCCACTTTATGGACAAGTTCCCGCCAAAACTCGCATAAACAATGAGGTACGAATCAAACCACAGATTAATAAATATGACATAAAGTTTTATTTTTAAGGTATTTTAATAGCATACGGGCCGTAGACAGAGAAACCTATAGACTAATGATCGGCGTGGCCTCGAGTGAGAAATGACGATAACGAATTTTTAGGTTATACAATAATCTTTATGACTTTTAAACACATTTAGATAAAAAATTTAATTGTTCTAAGAACAGAACTGAACAAGATTCACCAATCTTAGGCTCACACAACACTTTTTTCTCACTTAAACCAACTTGTAAACTCCTTAAATCGCTACGCTTTCAAAGTTTTTCAAACTCTACAGTTTGCTAAACAAAAAAACCGGCACGGTGAAAGGGACAAACAATCACACCGCTCTATCTCATTTCTATGCAAGTCGTATGCATAAATCTATCTTTTTCGTGTGCGAATGCGAAAGAAGGCTTCAATTTGTCTATAGGTTTCTCTGTCTACGATACGGGCTTTGAGTATTCAACCAACTGGAGAGGCCATGCGCGTTTATTCCTAAATAAAAATTCTGTCAACATCAGGGGGGCGCAAGAAAAACACACAACTATATACTTAAATACAAATGAAAAATTAAATCGCGTTACTATAAACGCACACTACAGCATTTGTGTTGGTGTTCATTGCGTTTACGCATACCATCAAATTGTACACGTGTACACTGTTGCCGCCATAAAGGTTAGAAAACAGGAGAACGATCACTACGTACTAAAAGCATAGCCCACCTGTCTTAGAAAATTGTAGAATTTATAGCGGCGCTGACGTCGGTGAGTAGTGACTGCGAAGTTAGCTGTTTATGAGTACAAGTAGATGAAGTTAGTTGAATAATGTACAAATTTTCTCCGCGGCATTATTGAGAAAATTTTCATGCTCCGTAATTTTGTAATTTTTTGACAAAAAGAAACATTAAAAAATGGAGAAATATTTTATTGTGCGTGGATGTGCAAGTGGTTTAGCATCTGATCGGAAAAATAGACTGAAAAGTCTTTTATTGACCATACTTAGTGATCGCAGCGCCTCACTTATGGTGTCCATATTTCTGGGACACTATTTTCTACGGCGATCGTTCTCCTGTTCCTTAACCTTCTTGGTTGCCGCTGTTCAAATGCGTAAGCAACGTAGGGCGTGGACTATGTCGATATTTTTTATCGATAATCAAATCACCATAGTCCGCATATGTTTTTATTTGATGATAAGTAATACATAAATAAATAATACCATGGCATTATTTGAAATTCTTTTTTTAAAATATTTAAAAATGATCTTCGGAGAAAAACTCTAAAATTATTGAAAGTAAGTTTACGATTTTGCTACAGGTTTATTTTACATCATGCAGGATAACATTTAAAACATGTAATAAATTGAAATGGGAGGTAAACCTAACTAAAGTTAACTTATTTTAATAAACAGGTTTGTAAAAAAGAAAAGTCGTATCACTTTATCGTTTTTATTCGAAGGCTTCAATTACAAAAGTTAGGAAAATAAAGTAGTTTTACGAAATATAATAGTTGAACAAAGTGAACTTTAAACAGACAGCTGCTTAAAAATAAAATGTGACATCTACCTAGGGCTAAGTATTCCACAGAAAGATGTTTTGCTTTAACTTTACATTACTATTCAACGAAAGCTTAACGATATGTGCGAAATATCAAAAGTTTTGAAAATTGTCTGCCTTCAACACGTACTATAACAAAGTGGTATTGTACAATTGATGGCTGACTTGGCTACACCAAAAAAGCGTTAACTGTTTTAAAACTTAGACTAGAGAGTAACCCTGACAAGAAATTGTATTGTATATTAGTGATATTTTGTTTATTACATAAAGATATTTTGGTTATGATAATTATGGATTTGACTTCATTTCTGACAATTCGTAGAACGCTTCTGATGATTTAGCATTTTTATTAATGGGCATTAATACTTCTTGTAAAATACCCATTGGGTACTTCTTAGTAAAGGGTACAAGTGCTGACCTAAAAGCAGCCCAACTCTTCTCTCATGGCGAGGTTGGTTTTTGTACTATCGCATGTCAACGCCTTTATTTCGATGCCAGTTTCTTGAACAAGATAGAAATCTTGTGTTACTAGCCGTGCTTTTAATTCAGCGCTCGTACCCTTAATCAAAAAGTTGGCTATGGATACTTTCCATGTTGTGCTTATACCGACAAATAAAAACATTAATGCGTAATCGACATAGCCATAATGCCTTTGGCTGCTAGCTGAGTGTTCCGTCAATTGCTTAAATTTCATTTCATCCATGACCAAGATACAATTTTTTTTTATCAGGGTTAATTGATAGAATGTGTCGATGGTGTGTCTTTCCTGGAATAGTGGTGTTGGGAGTGGTAGTGCCGAGAGTAGTGGTGTTGGGAGTAGTGGTGCTGGGATTAGTGGTGACGGGATTAGTGCACGCAATTGAGGGAGGGCGGGAGGTGCTCTTCAATCTAGGTAAGACACATCATTGTATTTAATGGGTGGATTGTTGCAAATTAAATATTAATATCTTTATTTATCAGGGTTACTCTCCGTCTCCGCTCCAATTTTAATGCCGTCAGCGCTTCTTGAGTAAACCCTGGTCAGCCATCGATAGTCCTGTACCACTTAACTTTTTTCAATACCACTTCGCGATTGAAGCCTTTGCTATTGTTTTTTTTATATCAAGGCGTTTTTTCAGTTTTATTTTCCTTGACGTATTTTCTAAGTGTTGGCTCGTACTTGCTGTGGGAGTAGGACTAGTTAGGGCTTTATAAGGAATTTTCTTCGAATTGTGACTTTCGAGACATTTAATGGAATTTTCCGGAACATCCAGTTTTCTTTTTTTTGATGTAGACGATGTTGTATAGTCACTACGATCACTAAGTCAGAAGATTCTAGCTATATATATATATATATATATATATATATATATCGCTACTAACTTATGTGAGAAGCTCCAGTCACTCATACATATGCTGCTGCATATTAGAAGGAAGCGGATGCCCACTGGTATCCCTCCTTGTAGAGAGGCTATATATATATATATATATATATATATATATATATATATATATATATATATATATATATATATATATATATATATATATATATATATATATATATTGAATATGATAGATTAATGCTTTTGTAAATTTATGGAAATTCTAATATATTTTCAAGTAGAATAATATAGGTGTCAAAAGTAATAATAAAAATATTTAATCGAAATATAATTATAGCCAAACATTACCTCCCACAAGTTCAAGGTTGGTACTGCAGTGTCGGCTAACCTTCTTTTATTGTTAACTTGGGGTATGAAATATGATTTTTCAAAAGGTTCGGAGCAAATGGTGATAGTTTAGGAATTCATGGTATCTAAGCTGCAAGCCAAGTTTGCCACCCAAGAGAATCTCTTGGAAGTCTGTAAAAACAAACTAATAATAGAAAAATTTACTACTTTTTGTAATACTTTATTATATTATGTAATGATTATTATTCATCACAAACTGATTTAGTTATTAGGAAATACATTTTCGTTAATATTGTGTAGTAAATTTAATTAAAAAAAAAGATTATTTTTAACTTTATGAACTACGATGTTCACATTTGGTATTTGACGAAAATTATTCAGAAAGTACGATTTTTAATGATTTGATTGTTTTTAGCATGTAAATAAAATACAGTTCGGCATTTTGTCGGTGCTCGATTTACTGGCACGATCGCGCACGACGCGGAGCAACTTGTTTTATATAATGGGCATTAGTCGAACTCTCGCACCTATTACAGAGGGGTATGCCTTGCAAAACCACCTCCTTAGGTTTAATACTTAAACTATACGGGTGATAAACGAACACACAGTCCACCTGATGATAAGTATATGCTGTAGCCCATAGACATCTACATTTATCCTCGATAAAGAATCAAAATGCTGATGCGTAGTCAGCCCTGAGGACTACGATGGAATGCCTCGTTTCCAGTAGAAAGGGGTCTCCGGATTTCTACACTCACCATACGAATCACAGCAACATTAAGCTGCTATTTCATGCTGGTATGCTGTGAGAGCGTAGTCCTTCCCCGTTCGAACCGACACATTTATGCTACAACCATAATATAGCTGTAGCGTGGTCCTACCACGTAAATACAGCTGCAGCATGTTCTTCTTATTCTTCCTTTCTGGTGGTTACTATAAATTCACCAATGACATGTTACACGTCGAAAGGTTTAACTGGAACACCAACCGTATAAAAAAAGGAAAATGACAGTATAAAAAAGTGTAACAACGAATATTATGTGCTTGATTTTGACCAAATTACCTGTTGAATTACCTAAAAGAAAAGACATGCAGAGTTGTTAGGACAATACTTATGACATGATTAACAAATTACATTTTAATGTTGTTAGAGTTAATAAAATCACATAAAATCATCAAAAAATATACATACAAAAGAAGTATTCGTTAAGTTTAGAAGAGAGTTAAAGTCTATGGGATGTGGGATGTTAGGAGACAAACAATAGTATAGAGATAATGACGATTTGGTGCTTAGTAAAGAATGGTTTTTGGAAATGGTTAGTGTTTCCCTCATCGAAACCGCATTCGCACAGAGAACTATCCCTAATCCTGCGTTTAGCTAGTTGAACAATGGTAAAAAAGTGTCCAATTATCAATCGGCAGACAATAGATAAATAAAAAAATAGTTGTAGCATACTTGTTTGCTTTATTAAATATGAAAAACTAAGCTCATGATGAAATATTATCTTGTATTATGTATTACGTTGCTTGCTATTGTTTGCTAATTATGTTGCTTGTGAGAGACGTAACCCGCTACTAACTTATGTGAGAAGCTCCAAAGTCACTCATACATATGCTGCTGCATTAGAAGCGGACGCTCACTGGTATCGCTCCTTGTAGAGAGGCTACTTTCTCCCTTCTCACAGCTAATAAGGTACGCTGGAAAACATGATGAAACACATTCTTCCTTACGATTTTTGATTTCAGATGAGCAAAATAACTCCCGACTCCAAACTGAAGGAAACATAGAGTAGAGTACAAGAAAAAGAGTGATTGTTAGTATTTATAATTAATTACTATAAAAAATCTTCTAAAACCATTGTAGAAGTAACATTTTGAACAAATAAGAAATGCAGTAATAAGCCATATTATAGTTAAAACAAATACATTTTAAACATTAAACATTATAGTAAAGTAAGACTTAATGTTGCCTTTCAAAATCAATAAATTTATTAAAATTCTGTTGAAATATTCGAAATGGATCAAATAACAAAAATACAAGTCGAAAATACGATAATAATAAATATAAATAACATTTTTAAAATAATTGGAAAATTGGTCAAAAATAAAGTTATTGAGCGTGTTCATATAGAGTAGCAGCGTGTTCTTGTATACATGGAGAGTGTTCGTGTAGAGATTGCCGGGGACGTATACCCAAGGGTGTACACATATATGAGGTGGTCGGGTGTATAGCTCTAAGCAGCATAATGCTTTCCTTTTAGTATTTGTGATGCTTTCCATATCTCATTCCTTAGGTTAACAAGCTTTTTCCTATTAAGTGAAAATACGTCATGGGAATAGTTAATATTTAGTGGTGTACCATTTCTAGTAGGCTCCTTGGCACACAAATCTGCTTTTTTATTTTTACAGATACTACTATGACTATATATGCAGACGAAACAGACCGAAATCCCTTTAAGATGACACCAATATAGAATGCTTTTTATAATAAGAATTACGAGAAATTTATATTTACTTTGAAATCGGTTAAACAAAATAGCAGATAAACAACTCTCAGAATCGCTAAAAATCACTGTTTTGAGTAGGCTATGTGATACAAAATATAGCTGAGCCTTGTGAATAGCAATTGCCTCAGCAGGAAAACTGGAACATAATAAAGGGCAATTAAAGCTAAGGATTATATTTAATTTGGGAATCCAAACAGCTGCATCAATACAGCCATCATCAGTAATTTTGGATGCATCTATATACATGATCATCCAATCCTTACAATTTTTTCCTTTGGCTTCTTTTAAATTGAATTCTGCCACAGGGGAACCTTTTCTAACATCAAAGTCAGAGTGAGTGTTAGGTTGTTTTATAATAGCTTTAAAAGGAGTGTTAAAGAGGGGACTTGTATTCCATGAGGCAATGGGCCCAGGAATTTGGAGAAATGAGACAAAGCTACTAAATAAATGTGGACAATTTTTATGTAGCTAGTACCTACTTAGAGATCAGAATTCCGAGAGGAGGTATATTGGTACCTGGTAATTAAGAATTGAGAAGAAAGTTGACAGATTTTTAGGAAGAATCTGTCTGAAACTCTGAAAGATATTGTATTCTTAGGTTGAGAGGAGGATCAACACACTATCTGAAGTGCATTAATCGGGGAATATTTCATTGCATCAATTATAGTGCGGAGACATTTATATTAAAAATTGTCTAAGCTTTTAAGTGATAATTAATTACATGGCTCTAAAATAAAACATCGGTAGCATAAATGGCTACGAATTACAGCATTGTATAATGTGAAAAGGGACGAGTCCCACCATACTCTGAAAAGAAACGAAAGAATATTTATGTTCTTCCCGTACTTTTTGGAAATTTATTCAATGTGGTATGTAAAGGATAATTTTTTTTTCTAGAACCATACCTAAAAAATTTACCATGGTCCGAATATGAAAAGGTAAGCCTTTATATAAAACTGGAATAAAAGTCCAACTCTTGAACCCCATCACTCGAAAGAGTGCCCTCGGCCCAAAAACGCTGAATCCCCACCCCCATGTGTCCCGTGCGGACAGACCGGCCACCTGGCCAACTTCAGAGGCTGCCCTCGCACGCCTCGCCCTTTTTTTAGCAATAAAGCTCCTCCACAGGTCAATGAGCAATCTTTCCCGGCTCTTCCAAGCCGCAAGCCTCGCCAGGGCTTGCCCCTTCATCAGCCACTTCAGGACTTATCTCAGCCCACTCAGGGAATCTATCGGCCCCCCCCCCCCAGGGTCTCTATCGGCCACCTCAGAGCCCTCCCTGGCAACTTATGGGCCTGTCTCTTTCACAGCCCCCTCCGCTCCCAATTAACCCTTGGGGCTCCAAAAATACAAACATCCCGCGGTCCTCCGCCGCCCCACAACAGGCAGACCCTATAGTCAACGATATCAACTTAGTGTATACCACTATGCGTAACGTCAATTTAGCGAAAATTACCATCCCAGTGCGCAAACTGCGCGCTGCTCAGTCCCCTCAGGACCGTCTCTTTGCTCTTAATGAGCATATCAATCTATAGGTCGTTGTAACTACACAATGCCAGAGCCTCCTGCTCCCGCAATATCACACGGTCGTATCATACCAAAGGGTTTGTCGCTTGTTTACTTTAATATCCGCGGTTTGTGAAATAACCTCCCTGAGCTTGGGCTCTTTCTTCAAGATCGCGAAGCCGACCTCCTCTTCCTCCAGAAAACCCACCTCAGTTCTAAGGTCCTCAAAGGCCTCTCTATCAAAAGTTACTTGCTTCTTCGAGATGACAGACCTGACCGCAAAGGCGGCGGTACTGCCATTTACTACAAAAAGTCGCTTCATTGCTCCCACATCCCCACTCCGACGCTTACCAGTATGGAAGCCACTATAACTAGAATAGCCATGACTGGACACCAGTCCATCATCATAGCGTCCTGCTATATCCCTAGCGGATTCAGAGTGGATCTGCCTCACTACTACTAGTAGTGGCAAGGTGCTGCTGAATATCACTCAGTCTCTCCACCTGACTGTCTACAGCCCCCTCGCTGTCGCCCACTATCCCGACAATGTTGACCATGCTCCTGACGTGCTAGACTTAGCTGTAGTCAAAGGAGTCTCTTTTAACCTTAGAGCAGTCGAGACTCTCGATGATCTAGGATCCGACCACCGTCCTGTATTCCTCCTTCTTGGACATCAGCCACCTCCAACTCTCACTTCCAAAACCTGCACCAACTGGAAGGGCTTCGGGAAGTCCCTAGCATCAGCTTTGGACTCTCCGGACCCTCACATAACCCTCTCTTCCGACGTCCTTAACAGTACGGGAAAAATAGATACCGAGGTCGTAAATCTTACAACACCTATAAAATCCTCCCTTAAGGAGAATGGAAAGGTTGTCCCGGTTGTTAAAACTAGTCTTCCCCTAGATATTAGCAACTTGATCAAAGCCAAAAAAGCTGCCCTCCGTAGAACTGCACGCTATCCCACTCCCGAATATAGACTTGCGGCCCACCGCCTTCAATTCCGTTACCGCCTCAAAGACTTCAGAGAACTCGAAAAGGGTAAGATCATAGAGAATATCTCCCCCTCTCATACAGCGTACTACCAGATGGCGAGAGCCCTCCGGATAGACGTTATCACCCTCACCCCTCTCGTCCCGACGTTTCTATTGCCTTCAAGGACGAAGAAAAGGCTGAGTGCTTCGCCGACAGCGTCGCCACACAGTGCTCTCCCAGCTCACAATCCACTGACCCCTCCCATATACAAGAAGTGGAGAACGAGGGCCGCCGCCGGAACTCACCCCCACCAACTCTGACTCTATCACTGTGTCCAAAGATGAGATTTCATCAATCATCAAAGTATAGTATAGTGGAATATATCCTCAGCGGTTTTTATCCTCGTCGTCAGAAGACCATCGCGGTCTTCTTCGACATTGCCAAGAAATTCGATAGTCTGGCATGAAGGCCTTATCAACAAATTGTACGACTTGGCCTCCCTGACCGTCTCATCCAACTCGTAGCCTCCTATTTGAAGGATCGTACCTTTCGTTTTAGCCATGAAGGCACGCTATCCTCTCCTCGTCAAATCAAATCCGGTGTCTCTCAAGGCTCTGTGCTTGCCCCCCTCCTATATATACTATTCACCAACGACATTCCTATCCCGTCGAATGGTGTCAAACTAGCCCTCTTCGCAGATGACACAGCCCTCTACTCTAAAGGCAACTCACAGCATACAGCTACAGATTCGGAACAGGATCCAAAAGTTAGTTAATGACTTAGGAGCTTGGTTCCAAAAATGTCGTATCGACGTAAACCCGGAGAAGAGCTGCGCCGTTTGCTTCGAATATAAACGACGCCGTCTCACTGCCATTCCGCCAATCAGGATGTTAGGAACCCCTGTCCCATGGCAAACAAAAACCAAATATTTAGGCATCACCCTTGATGCAAGGCTCACTTTCGAGCCCCATATCAAGAAAGTAACTCGCACCGCGCGATTTTACAAGGGTAGGCTCAACAGCATGTTGGGCAGACACAGTAAAATATTACTCCGCAACAAGCGAACCCTATATAAGGTCTGTATACGACCCGTTATGACCTACGCAGCCCCCATTTTCGCACATTTTACTTTAAAAGAATATTAAAAATGCTATAAACATTACTAATATTCCCCTTAACCACTCGTGGTAAGCTTCAATTGCTTGTGTTACGAGTGGTTCACGCCAGTAGTCGAATGGCGGATTCAAACCCACGACCTTTTTGAGTTCGCGGTCCGCGCCCTGCCATTAGATTACTGCCGCTTCATGCATGCTAATCCCAACCTTATAAATGAACTTCAAATAGTTCAAAATCTTTTCTGTCGTAGGGCCACGAACTCGCCCTATTATGTCCGTAACGCCGACCTCTACCGAGACTTAGAGTTCCCAACAATTCAGCAGTTCCTCATATCACTCTCTGAGAGATTTTTCAAAATCTCAGAGTCCCACTCAAATCGCCTCATTCGTGGGACAGCTGCTTATGCAGCCCCTCTTTACACTCGCTATAGTGTGCGCAGACCGAGAAACTCTCTCTCGGGCCCCCTCAACAAGCTTTCGGCATCCCTTAATATGCCTTAGTTAGGCACACTTCTAAGCGGCTTTTCGCCGCTTAGAAATGTGCATAACTAAGGTACTTTGCTCGCTCCTTTCTGCCAAGGAAGGTCACGTCCGTTTACGGCTTAAAGATCTCTCGTCAGATCGGTAAGCCAATCTCTAAAGGCGGTGTTTATTGGGTAAATATGCTATGAGTATTCACCGCATCCCTCACCCGCTTTCCGGAGTGTTGCTCTTATTACTTCGGGCTCAAAAAAAAAAAGTTGCTCAAACACTTTTTTTGCAAAAACGGTTATAATGGAAATAGGTCTATAAATTTTAGGTTCCTCTGTCTCCGTTTTTGTCAAATGCAATACAAGGGCTTCAATCTATAGGGTTGGATATGTACTAGTCTAGAAATTGGTAAAGCCAATGCACTAGCGCAATTACGGACAAATATCGATGGAACTTTCCTAGTGTCAAATCTTTTTAAAACATTGTACTCGTAAACATGGTCCTCTGTGTAATAAATATAATCGAAGTATACATTGCAACAAGGGATAAAATTATATAATTACATTCAGAAGATTAGGAATAGCATTAAAATTCTGATTACTATTATTATTGCAACTGTATACAGACGAAAAATTATTAGCGTATAAAATCCTTTCTATTGGAAACAAATTTATTATCTTCTTTAAATTTTGAAGGATACGAACGCTTTTATTATATACGCAAAGCTTTTATTTGTTTTAAGTGTGACCAAATTAATTTTGGGTTTGATAACTGAACTCTTTATACATATGATGTTGAATATGGTACAAAATAATATAGCAATATTATTCTCAGCTTCTTTGTTTTTTCATTTTTTTCGCCGTTTTTTCATTACATAGACACATTTATTAATGTGTCAGCGAAACAAAAAAACTTTGTCGATAAATTCATTTAGACTAAGACTTAGTAAAGTAAGGAATTTTTATTAGTCTGGATCGTAATACAGTTACGAGCTTGAGGTTCGTTAAAATTAAAAACTGCCGATTGAATTACCAAAATTTACAGTTTAATTTTCTTTACACCAATTAAAACCTAAAACACTAATAATTAATTTAACTATTTCGTTCCGAAGCTTCGCTTGTCTCGCCAAATTCAGTACTGCCCCGATCGCGTATTGAAGCGCCTTTAACATTTTACACCTTTCCACCGAAACATCCAGAATATTCAAGTAAATACGCGCGCAAACCGACCAGGTGCCGAAAGTACGAGTGTAGGGCTTCTAGAAAGCTTATTTCTTCAATTCGATACTAGATGGCGCTAGTGCCAGACGTCAACTTAGGCGCGCAATAATAAAAAAATTAAAGTTTATGAAAGCTTCATGTGATATCTTCCTTGAGTATTAAACCATAGGAGACGGCATAGCAGTTATATAAAACTAGTTTCTCCGCGTCGTACGCAAGTGATCGTGCCAGTAAACTAGGATCCACTAAAAATGCCGAATTGCAGCAAAAAACAACCAAAACTCTACAAAAGAACAACGTGACTTTTCATCTGTGAATACATTTAACATAATATTATCTTTAAAACTCATATTATCTGAATATTTTCGTAAAAGACAAAGTGTTGCCAGCATAGTTCATGAAGTGAAAAATAAGCGATTTTAAAATAAATATATTTTACTACACAAAATAAATATATTAACAAAAATGTATTTCATACCAACTCAATCAGTTTGTGGTGTATAATTATCATTACATTAAGATGTGTAGTGGATTTTGTAAAATGATTTAAATATTCAGCTCAATCCCAACACGATATTTAATATATTTTAATTTAATATAATCGATAACTAGTCTTTATCATAATATTATAAAAAATAAAGACCAAATAAGTCGAATCGAAACTTACCACTTCGTAGCAAATGTATGCAATTTTTGTGAAATTAAGTGGTATCAAAAAAAATCAATGGTGGTGGTGGTAAATACTGCAATGTAGTGATGTACACCACAACTTTAGCTATCGATAAGTTAATGAACCCATTCGGATTTGTCTGTCGAACAGGTTTTTATTTTTTGTTTAGATTTTATAATAAAATATTACAAAAGTAGTAAATTTTTCTATTATTGGTTTAATAATAATAATAAATAAAAATAGTTTATTCAGTAAATTATCATACATAATTATAACCGGGGATGAAGTCTCCTTTTAAGTATAAAAACTTGTGTTAGGAGATAGCATTCTTCCATAACACTTAAATTACTATTTGCATTATTTTTACATAATAATTAAATATAAAATTAAAATAAAAGACTAATAATATTCACCCCAATGGTATATATACGCGCGCCTGCGCGTATGTAGGTGTGTGTAAGTGTGTTTGTGTGTGTAGGATTGAGTGACAATTTGGGAAAATTGTGTCTATAGGGATGCCCGATCTGAATCGATTTTCTAGAAATCGATTCACGGCCTAGATTACCGATTTTTGAATCGATTCACGGGAATGCGATCTTCACACAGATCGAATGGTATGCCTATTAGATCGTATGAAAAAAATTATACAACTAAAATCAAAACATCAACTGAACCGTAACGTACCAACGTATAAACCGATCTTTGCATACTTGTCGTATTGCCGGGGAGGGGACAGAATAACTAAAACAAAGTCAGATTACCTATCTACACATTGAATGAGAGTAGCTTCGAGTTACATCAAAAGCGGTAATATATGTAATATGAAGGTAGGTATGATCATATTTTTTTTATTTTATCATCGGGTACCTATGTTAGTGTTCCATAATCTTAATTTTTTTGTATTATTGCGATACGAAAAGATGAGCTGTTCTGTGAGCGTAAACTATTATTTTAAAGTAATGTTTAATATGGTACTACCAACCAAATCAAACGTGTGGTCCTTTTTATTAAATCTGACATGGGTTGACAATGTAAAATGTGTAAACAGGTGGTTAAAACTAGTATAAATACTAGCAATTTTAAAAATCATCTCAGACCTCGTCACGTAGGCACTTATTCTGAGCTAAGCAAAACTTAAGAAAGTTCTACTAAAGCAATTGCCGAAATCGTAAGGTTATCATAAGGATCTTCTATACAAATAAATAAAATTAAGGTGTCTGTAAGGTCAAATTAACAGCTTTTTACTTAATACATATTGTTACGAGCTTGAGGTTCGTGACAATAAAAATTGCCGATAAAATTACCTAAATTAACACTTTAATTTACTTTACACAAATTAAAACTAAAAACACTAATAATTAAACACACTAATTCACTTAATTCCGCTCCGAAGCTTCGCTTGTGTCGCCGAGTTCAACTCTGCTCCCATCGCATCTTGCAGCGCCTACTTATTTAAATTAGCAAAGAAATATCCAGAATGTTCAAGTAAACACGCGCAAGTTACCGAGCGTTCGAGTTTCGACTAGGCGCTGTCGGTTGAGTGATTTGTGATGTCATTTTCTCAATGCTCCCCTCGCTCTCGTTCCTGACACTAGATGGCGCTAGTGTATCGTCGACTTGAGCGCGTAATAACGCGCCAAGCGATTCACATGGACGATCTTAGGAGTCCCTCTTGCGCCTTTCTGTAACGGCTCCGCAATGTCAAGGGCTGTCCTATCCCGTGGTGCACCAACATTGTACAATTTCGGTGCTCCTCTACTACGTGTCCGAGGTCCCCGCACGGCCGCACAACTTGTACATGTACGACACCAATCCTCGACATCGTCACGATAATGGACCCAGTAAAACTGTTCTCGGACCTTCAGTAGAGTTCGTTTAACTCCCAGATGGACTCTTGAACGACCATTATGGCACAACTGTAGAACATTCGGCACTTTAGCTTTAGGGACAACCATTTGCAAACGACAGCTGTCTCTTCGACCATTGTCCCATTTACGGCACAGGAATCCATCCTGAATCAGCAAGCTGTCCCATTGGGCCCAATAGCTTTTCGTGGTTGAACTCATCGCTGAGACGTCCCTCCACTTAGGCTTGGTAGCACGGGCCTTCATCCATCCCAGAATCAGCTTGATGTCCGGATCTTCCTGCTGTGCATGTCGTAGGTTGTCCTTCCACCCGGTGCTGAGGTGGTCTGTCCTGAGCATCCTCACGAATACCACCTCCTTACTCTCTTGCCTACTACAATGGTTGCAATCTTCAGGACAAGGTTTTCTTGACAATGCATCTGCGTTGCCGTGAGATTTCCCGCTGCAGTGTCTGATAGTAAAGTCGTATTCCTGCTGCTGCTGGGTGGTGCTGTTAGCCGCACTTCCTTTCTGAGACCGTTCACCTTCCCTTCGTAGGGTGTGCTCAGGGCAGCTGAACCGAAGATGGCCCCTTTCCCCACAGCCATAGCACCTAGGGCTGTATCTTTTATTGTGGTCGCGAACCGTAACTGCTGTAACCTCCCTACCGCGAGGTGAACGATGATCCTGACGCCACCAGGCAGTGTCGTTAGCTGCACTACCCTCTCGAGATCGATCAACTCTCCTTTCCACAGTTCGCTTAGGGCAGCTGATTCGAAGATGGCCTTTTTCCCCACAGCCATAGCACCTAGGGCTGTATCCTTTGTTGCGGTCGCGAACTGTAGCTGCCGCAACCTCCCTGACGCGATGGGAACGATGATCCTGCCGCACGGCTTCCACTTCCAGTGCATGGGCCAAGGCGTTCTTAAGCGTCTCGTGGTGCCGGAGCCTCACAGCAGCTCTGACTTCCAGGTCACGGATGCCGTCGATGAATGTCTGCACCAGGTTCCCTTCAATAAGCGCAGGTACAGACCGGTATGCTTTCCGCACCAGCTTCTCCACCTCTAGAGACCACTGCTGCAGGTTCTCGTTGATGCGCTGCACGCGATCTTTAAGCTGCGCACGAAAGACATGTTCCAGGTGAGCGTCGCCATATCTCGCCTCCAATGCCTCAAGGAGTTGCTCATAAGTCACTTCCTCCCCGAGAGCTTCCAGAACTGTTAAGGCCTGGTCGCGCAGGCCTAGTGTGAGAGCAGTCATGGCCTGACTTTTATTCCAGCCGTTCGCCTTCATAACAGCCTCGAACTGGATTTTGTAGGCTGACCAGGAAGAAGTCCCGTCAAACGGTGGCACCTTGAACCCACGTAGCGAAGGTGCTGAAGCTACTACGGGAGCTGTGGTTCCATCCCCAAGTTTGAGTTCATCCAGCGTTTTCTTAACTTGGTTGATTTGGGTCTCAGCTTCCGACAGGCGGTTATCATGTTGAGCAACCTTATCCTTCACCTCCCTTATCTCTTTCCCGAAGGTAGAGTGAAGGTCCTTCATGAGAAGCATCTGTTCTTCCTGGCCGCCCCGCAGCTGCTCTTCCAACCGACGGACCTGTTCCTCCTGTCAGCGAGCCTGTTCCTCCTGCTGCTCTTTCAACAGACGGGCCTGTTCCTCTCGTCCGCGCTGCAGCTGCTCCTGTAGCATCGCCATCAGAGCACCTAAGTCAGGTGCTGCAGGTGTAGAAGCTACTGACGGGCCCACAGCCTCCGTGGCTGGCAGTTGGCCCTCCGACGTCTGCGGCGTTGCACCACCAAATCTCCTCTGGTCCGTCTCATGCTGGCGTTGACTGCGGGTACGGACACCCTCCGTTTCCTCCTTAGGTAAAATCGGCATTATTTTATCCCACTTCTGACACCAATTGTTACGAGCTTGAGGTTCGTGACAATAAAAATTGCCGATAAAATTACCTAAATTAACACTTTAATTTACTTTACACAAATTAAAACTAAAAACACTAATAATTAAACACACTAATTCACTTAATTCCGCTCCGAAGCTTCGCTTGTGTCGCCGAGTTCAACTCTGCTCCCATCGCATCTTGCAGCGCCTACTTATTTAAATTAGCAAAGAAATATCCAGAATGTTCAAGTAAACACGCGCAAGGTACCGAGCGTTCGAGTTTCGACTAGGCGCTGTCGGTTGAGTGATTTGTGATGTCATTTTCTCAATGCTCCTCTCGCTCTCGTTCCTGACACTAGATGGCGCTAGTGTATCGTCGACTTGAGCGCGTAACAATATCAAAGTATATACGGTACTTATAAAAATAAGTATTTTTTTTAATTTTTCTTTCTGTCTGTCTGTTTGTTTCGGCTAATCTCAGAAACAGCTGGGCTGATTTTGATGGGACTTTCACTAGCAGATAGTCGATGTTACAGGGAGTAACTTGCACTACTTTTATTATAGAAAAAAAATAGGGGTTCCAAGCATAAAAAAATTTGAACCATGAAATTGTGAACTAAATCCGATCAAATAGAGAAGTATAATCAACCTGTATATAAAATAATAAAGTGCGAGTAAAACCGCGGGATGCAGCTACTATAATAATATTATAATTAAGTGATAGCCAGTATGGTAGTTTGGTTTACTTGAAATAATACAGTCAACTACATATCAGGTCGTTCAGGTTGTTTTCATAAAATTACGATACGATTTTCCAAGATCGAATAAAATCGATTCAATGAAATATGATTTAAATCATGAATCGATTAATGAGGTTACGATCCAGAAGATCGATTCAAAACAAAAACCGGCCATCCCTAGTGTCTATGCCATGACAAATGTTGGTCCACAACTATTAAATACTTATACTCTTAAATACTTAAATAAAAACTCTTAAATATTGTATAGGAGTAATTCTCTGAGACTTTACTAATTAATGAACAGCTGCAACTAGTCTTAAGGGATCATAGCATGTGTAAAGTTTAATGTGGAAATTAATATTAGTGATTTCTTATATTTACGCGAACACTACACATTTGAATAATACTAGTTTTTATGGATTTTATCGCATATATTTAACTATTAATACCCGACGTTTATGGGTGCTGTAAAGCGCTCGAGACTTCGGGTATTTATAGTTAAATATACGCGATAAAATGCGTAAAAACTAGTATTATTTAAAATTAAATTAAATTAAAATTAATAATAGACTGAGTTCGAATATAACATGTAAAACAAATATAACTAACGTTTAAAGTATTTAAAGTAAGTAGGTTCGTATTCAGTCTTACTACTTACTTAGCGATCCTAGCAAGGCCTTCTTAAGCAGATCTACGAACAGAATACTAGTAAATATGACTGCAATATCATCTGCGTAGGAGATTATGTTGCCCTCGTTAATGTACATGTTGGTTAGATTATTTATATAGATTAAAAACAAAGTAGGACACAGGACATTGCCCTGAGGAATTCTGAATGTTATATCTGATTCTTCGCTTAAGTATTCACCTATCTTTACTTTCTGCTTGCGATCCCTAAGATAGTCTTTAAATAAATCTTAGTGAGTACCCCTTATACCTATATTCTCAAGCCTGTGCACAAGGATTGATTTTTCATATTTTCAAGACATCCTTTTAAGCGGCAAAATTGGATTGCAGCTTATAGAAATCATGAATCTTGTGTAGCTAAACGGACTAGCACCATTTGCTCCGAACATTTTGATAAATCATATTTCATACCACAAGTTATCGATAAAAGAAAGTTAGCCGATACTGCTGTATCAACCTTGAACTTGTGGGAGGTAACGTCTAGCTGTAATTATATCAATAGATTAAATAGTTTTATTATTACACTTGACATCAATATTATTCTTCTTGAAATATTTTAGAATTTCGTCAAGTTTACAATTATGATTCTTATATTTACGCGAATACTACACATTAAATGATACTGAATTTTACGGATTTTATCGCGTTAAATTTGTCTTTTGATTCCCGACGTTTCGGGTGCTTTACAGTAAGAACTTTAATGTCGCACCTTTGACAAAATTCGGCACGTGCTGAGGCGATGCGACATAAACGATCGTACCTAAGCGAACAGACTGTACACTAAGGAAAATTATACTAAAAAATTTTTTTTTATTGTACCTTGGTCATGGATGAAATGAAAATTAAGAAGTTGATGAAATACCATACAGTAGACATAGCCATAATGCCTTTGGCTGCTACCAAATGCATTATGGCTATGTCGACTACGGATTTGATATTATATCCGATAATTTCGATGAAGCTACTGACGCATTAGTGTTTTTATTGCTCAGTATAAACACAACGTGGAAAGTACCCATAGCCAACTTATTGATTAAATTAGAATTAAAATATGAGTTTGATCAGTCTTTCATAAACTGACCGTTATAATATTTACTAATAAAATCACAATTTTATATTACACTAAAAAACCCTTCACTGCTGGCCCTATGAGGAAACTCAAAGTCGCTCAGTGAGCTATGGAGACGGCTATGCTCGGGCTTTTCATGATAAACATAGAAATAAGGATATTCACAGTAGAATTGGAGAGACCGACATAGCCCAATAGATTAGTAAGCTGAAGTGGCAATGGGCCAGCCATATAGGTTTTTTTGCTGTGGTGAGTATGCTTACTCTATATGATCCTAAGACAAAAAAAATCTCTTCAGAAATTCTCTCGCATTGTGGTCAGAAAAGTAGACGAAAATCGGTTGCTGTACAATCGTTCTCTTTTTAGCCAATATTTAGTTTATATGTACGCAAAAATTGAAACAGAAAGATTAAATTACATCAGGAACAACCAAGCGCAGCTCAGAACAGATAGTTACGTACTTTTGAAAGATGCAATAGGGAGTTAGGACACCAATATTGCTCAACTTGGTCAGATGGTAGTACTACCTTCGTCTTTTACTGAATCACCTCGATATATTTACGAAAAGACTCAGGACGCAATGACCTACGTCCGCCATTACCGTCGCCCTGATCTTTTAATTACATTAACATGCTAACATGCAATCCTCGATGGAAAGATATTGCAGATGCATTATTGCCTGGTCTGAAACCACGTGATCCACATGACATTATAGCACCGGTATTTTATTTGAAAGTTATACTATTATTGGTTCTAATAAAAAAGAGAAATTTATTTGGAAGCGTTCATTGCTATATGCATTCTGTCGAATGGCAGAAGCAAGGTCTACCTCATATCGATTTTTTTGCTAAAGTAGCACATTTCTCCTGCCAATATAGATAGCCTCAATTATGCCAAAATACCCGTTCCTGAAGAAGATCCCGACCTTTGTGAAATTATCGAAGCCAATATGATCCGTGGACCTTGCGGAAATTTGAACAACAAATCTCCATGTATGAAAGATGGTATTTGTAGCAAAAATTACCCTCGAACTCTGAAAGAAACATGCACAGGCGAAGACGGTTACCCTAAATACAAGCGATGAGGTCCCATAGACAGTGATTTCACAGTTGACGTCAATGGTGTAACCCTAGACAATCGATGGGTGGTACTTTATAATCCAGTTTTATAGAGGACTTTTGCGGCTCATATAAACATAGAATTTTGTAGCTTCATAAAATTAATTAAGTATCTATATATATATATATATATATAAATAATCTGACCAGGCTTCATTTATACTTGAATATGATAATGATGAAGTAAAGTTACACAAAAGTGGTCGCTATATAGCTCTGAAGGATAAACCTGGTGTTTCCCATTCAGGAAAGATTTCCAGCAGTTTTTCACTTTGCAGTGCATTTCGAAAATGGCCAGCATATGTATTTCAATCCCAATACCAACAATGTAGCTGACAAAGTAAACAACCCACAAAAAACTACTCTAATAGCATTTTTTGATCTTAGCTAAGCGGATAATTTTAAAAAAATTCTATGTTGAAGTGCCTCGTACTTTGTGTAGAAAAGTAACAAATTTGAAATGCGGAAACGTGGAAGTAAAAAGATTTAGCTCTGGGCAGAGTATATACCATATACCCTAATAACTCTGAATGTTATTATCTGCATCTTCTTCTTCATGAAATTTGAGGGCCAACATCATTCACAGATTTAAAAACTGTTGATGGTGTCATATATCCCACATACCAGTCAGTGTGTAAAGTTATAGGTTTGCTTGAAGATGGTAAACACTGGGATGCCACTATAGAAGAAGCTGCTCTTTGTGATAGTCCTTTTAAATTGTGAGAAATATTCTCAGTTTTCTTAATATTCTGTCTAGACAATGGGAGAAGTACAAAGACAGTCTGTCGAAGGTTATAAAGCGTCAAGTTCAATCAGATTTGCGAGAGAGTGTTCTTCAGATAATGGACGAAGTTTATAATAAGTGTCTGATTTATATAGAAGACATTTTGTTATAATTAGGAGGGCAGCGCTTAGATAACTATGGTTTGCCTCAACATTTAAGACACGTAGATGTGTACAAAATAGAGAGTGTATCAGAGAAATAAGTTATCATACACCTTTATTGTCAGAAATACTATCTAACAGAGAAAAAGAGTTAACCGAAGAACAATTTTAAATTTTTAAACAAGTTTTAGACAATATAGAGAACGGCACTGCCCAATTTTCTTTTAATGCTTCTAGTGCACAGGCAAAACTTTAATTTTAAATTTATTATGAGCCAAGGTAAGGAAAAATCACGGAATAGCTTTGGCAGTTGAATCTGGGACGTTGCTCGATGGTGGTACGACAGCCCATTCTACATTTAAATTGCCCTTAAATTTGATGCATGTATAGAGATCGTATAGAGAGATATTACAGAGGCGTCTCTATGCAATATTTCAAAGCAGAGTAATATGGCGCAAGTTTTGAAAGAAACAAAACTTATTGTATAAGATGAGTGCACTATGACCACTGACCTCTATATATACAAGTATGCTGGACTGGCTACACCATACAAGGCAAAGCAAAAGAAAAAAAAATTTAAAAAATAAAAACAGGTTTAAAGCATGAAGAAGCAAACCGGAAAAAATGACTGTGCCAATTTGAAGCGCCGCTAAAGGATGTCTAGAAAAATAAAATTGACATAATATGCCAAAATCTGTTGTCTCATTTATATTGTCTTATTTAATAAGTCTATATTTTGAACTTTCAAACTAAATACGAAAGTATTTTATGTTGTTTGATTGTGTATAATATTAGTTACATAATAAGAATTATTTTTATTAATAATAAGAGTGTGCGTAATCTGTAAAACTCGTTACCAAAAGGGAAGTGTATAACAATTTGCAGCAAATATTAAACAAATTAAAACTATTTGATAATATAAGTACTTAAAAATTTGTTATTAATCTTAATATCGTATATATCAACATGTTTGGCTGTATTGAGTTTTGATAACAATAAAATTCAATAGGGTTGTAGCGTTCCTTGTCTATAATACTTATCGATGTTCTTTCCTACCCATATCTGTTAAGAAACAAAGTCGCCAACAACAGATGATTATCAAATGTATTTGGTTGTATAGAATGTGTATTAATTAACAGGTATTAATTAACATGTATTAATTAACAGGTTTCCAACTGAACTTAGACTAAAATTATGGTTTAAAAGCATAAATATTGTGAATTGGCGTCCGAAACAAAAAGATCATATTTGTTCCAAACATTTCACAGACGACTGTTTTATTAGACATGAGAACTGCACCACTTTGAAAAAGTGCAGTATACCAACAATATTTTCTGGTAGTACCAGTACCAGTAAGTATAAAAGTATTAGATTATTATTTCGGATGTTTTTTTATTTCTTCTTTCCTCATTTTCCACCAAACTCAGAGGCCATAGCCAAGTGTCGAAAGGTCGCCTGATGTCGAGCCACGTTGGATGTGTGTTAGTTGGCTGCGGCTAGAGGAGATTCCTCTCCCTGTAACGCTGTAGTCGAGGTGGAGTCGTAAGGGAAGAGGAGTGTTGGTATGGCGTATGGCGATGCGCCACTCGACTATCTTTTGCAACTTTGGTGAGGCTGCACCACTTGATGCTTCCAAGTGCTCGTTTTTCCCTGGCTCCATTCACATATTGGGCTCGGGGAGTCCGTAGTGCAGGTATAGTTAGAAGCCTTGAAGGGCAGTGTGGCTTGTGTTTCTGGTGCGCCTTATCTGAGAATGAAAACGGGGAGGAGAAGTCAGCAACTAAGGAGGGGCTGCCATTGGGCGGCTGGCGCCGGAGGGGCCGCGGATGTGCATAAAAGCGTTTCCGTGGCCCTGCCAATTTACGGCGGAGGTAGAACACCATGGATGACACTTGAAATATATAGAAATCCGTCTGCGTGCAGCTACAAAAACTTATTCCCTGTACATTACAGGCGATAAAGTACGTAATTTTTTGTCTCGACAAACTATTTGGGCTCGTCTATGATATAATAATAATAATATTACATTCCATTACAGCCTATAAAAGTCAACTGCTGAAAATAGGCCTTCTTCATAGATTTCCTCATGGGGAATTTTGTTTTAGTTGCCAGTTGCCACGCTTGGCAAGCGGATTGGGAACCACAGTTTTGTATTTTTAGTCGTTTTTAGGAAGACGTTGCTGCCCATGTCTTGTGCCAGTTTCCCTCTGTCGCCTCTCACGACACCCGCGGGACGATATGGGCCAGTGGAAACTCTTACACCGCCACTACACGGAGTAACAACTTTTACATAAGGAAATATTAAAATAGCTTACTTCCTTTTCTTCTTAAGAATTCATATAGTATTAAGTTTGGTACCTAAAGTAAACCTTTTTTATGCACTGAGAATTGTGTTCCTCGTTTGTTATTCTAGTAAAGTAAAGGAACATCTGAGTACTAACACTACACGGTTAAGAGCGGATTCGACCAAACTTGCATAAGTCCTATCCTGCTTTAATATATAGTGATAGAATCACTTGTTTACTCTATTTTTGATTTTACCAAATCTTAATCCAGGAATAACCGTCTATTTTGAGAGTTGATAGCTATAGTGCCAAAATTCTTAGAATAAACTGGTTACTTCAGATTGATTAAAACTACTTTTACGGGTTTTATCGCGTTTTGTTTATTTTATTTTCAATTATGTAGTTACCTCAGATTATTTTTATGGTGAACGCTACATTTTAACCGTTGTTTTTGAATGCTCTGTTGAAAAAGTAGTATATTTTACAGTTGTGCGTTTATAATTTCTTGTATTTTTAGGCTATGTTTCCTTCTTTCTTGGCACATTTTCCTATTTCCAGCATTCTTGGGACGATACCATGGAAAGTAGGACTGTATGATAATTTCAGTTATTTTTTTATTATTTTTTAATATTGTAATTTTGATTCAGAAAATCACGCTGTAAATAACTCATAACTATGTAATTCAAAGTTTATATTTTTTTTATATTATCTTGCTAGCTCGTACCCGGCGCATTGCTGCCGCAGAAGAAATAATTGTGCAAATATCGTTAAAAATGTGTAACAGTTATATTGTATAATTAGGAATGAAAATACAATCATTGAAATAGAATGCTATATAAATTTATATAACTTTCAAATAAATAGTCAGTATAGTAACACGCCACCTACTATCAGTTAATTGTACCATGCGTATAACGTTCGCACAAGTGCAACCAATAAGTTGACTAAGTTTTACCGCAATCTGATGAATGGTATGGTCATGGTCGTAGAAAGTACGAACAAACATAAATTTATATATAGTAGAAAATATTTTACTGTCTATAGAAAGACCTGCAGTTGATTAGAATAGGCGTTATTAGAGCAGCTGATTTCTTTTTTATAATACTAGAACTAAATGAACGGTTGACAAAAAATTATTTTAGAATTTATATTTTTAGTGTAGTTAGTTTAATCTTAGTTTAATCTTGGCCGTGTAGTGGCGGTTGAGAATATCCACTACCCCATATCTGCCCGTGGGTGTCGTAAAAGGCGACAGAGGGAGACAGGCAGGAGATGGGCAGCAGCATCTTCCTGATAACAACTGTGACGTAATAAAAAAACGCGGTTGCCAACCCGCTCGCCAAGCGTGGCAACTATGGCAAATACCCCCCAATGAATAAATACACAAACAGACGGCCCCCAGTCCCCGGCGGCCCCGCTATTCCTGGCTACGGTGGCGACCATGGTAACGGCGGGGCAGGGGGGGCTAAGAATCTCCGGTGGAGGTTCGGTTGCCACCTACGACGACTCGACCTGGCAACATATAACGCACGCACCCTGAGGACTGACGGGAAGATACTAGAGCTGGAAGAAGAGGTAGACAAGTTGCGCTGGCATATTATTGGATTATCCGAGGTCCGAAGAGAGGGGGAGGACACGGCAATCCTCGAGTCCGGCAACTTGTTCTATCACCGGGAGGGCGACCATCTGTCCCAAGGAGGTGTTGGATTTATCGTCCACAAGTCTCTCGTCAACAACGTTGTAAAGATTGGGAGTGTGTCGACGAGGGTCGCGTACCTGATACTCAGAATCACCAAACGGTATTCGCTGAAGGTCATTCAGGTTTACGCACCAACCTCGGTACATCCCGATGAGGAGGTGGAGGAAATGTATGAGGATATTTCCAGAGCCATACATTCCTCCAAAACCCACTACACGGTGTTGATGGGAGACTTCAACGCAAAACTAGGCACAAGAGAAAGCGGTGAGCTGAAGGTAGGGAAATTTGGAGTAGGGCAACGGAACCGAAGGGGCCAGCAGCTGGCCGACTTTATGGAGAAAGAGGGACTCTTTATGATGAACTCTTTCTTCCAGAAGCAGCCCCACAGGAAGTGGACCTGGTCGAGCCCCGACGGTTCGACAAAAAATGAGATTGACTTCATTATGACGACCAGACGCCAACTGTTCAGTGATGTCTCAGTGATCGCAAGGGTGAAAACTGGCAGCGATCACCGAATGGTTAGAGGCACACTGAACCTAAACGTTAAGTTGGAGAGGTCTCGTCTAATGAAGTCAACGCTCCGCCCCCCTCGTGCTCTAATCCAGAATCCCGAAACCTTTCAGCTCGAGTTACGTAACCGCTTCCAGTGCCTAGAAGATTGCAATGCAGTGGACGATATGAACGACAAGCTCGTGGAAACTGTCCATGCGGTCGGAGCTAAGTTCTGCAAGACCCGCCGCAGAAGAACACAAAAACTCTCCGATCACACTCTTAATCTCATGGCTGTTAGACGGGAGATGAGGCTGCAATCGTCAACAGATTTGACAGCATACAGGCAACTGAACAGACAGATCTCCAAATGCATGCGGCGAGACTTACGCAACTTTAATACTTCTCGTATTAAAGAAGCGATCGAGCGGAACCAGGGCTCCAAAGTCTTTGCCAGAGATCTGTCTGCCAGAAAGAGCCAACTGTCAAAGCTGAAGACTGAGTGTGGCAACATCGTTTCCGGGACACCTGAGATTTTGAGTGAGATTGAGAGGTTCTATGGGCAGCTGTACACATCATCGTTGGAGCCACACGCAAGTGTGAGTAACGATCCAAGAGCAAGTCTTATCCGACACTATTCCGATGATATCCCGGACGTCAGTCTGAGCGAGATTAGAATGGCTCTCCACCACCTTAAAAACGGCAAGGCCCCGGGCGAGGATGGAATTACAGCGGAGCTTCTGAAAGCGGGTGGAAAACCGGTACTTGAAGTCCTTCGGAAGCTCTTCAATTCCGTCCTCCATGGTGGCACTACTCCGGAGGCGTGGAGCAGAAGCGCGGTGGTTTTGTTCTTTAAGAAAGGCGACAACGCTCTCTTGAAGAACTACAGACCGATTTCCCTTCTGAGCCGCGTCTACATGCTATTTTCGAGAGTCATTACGAATCGTCTCGCACGCAGACTCGACGACTTCCAGCCTCCCGAACAAGCCGGTTTCCGAAAAGGCTTCAGTACCATAGACCACATACATACCCTGCGGCAGATTGTACAGAAGACCGAAGAGTACAATCTGCCACTTTGCCTGGCATATGTGGACTATGAGAAAGCCTTTGATTCCGTCGAAATTTGGGCGGTGCTACAGTCCCTTCAGCGGTGCCAAGTTGACTGTCGGTACATCGAAGTGCTGAAGTGTTTGTACAGTAGGGCTACGATGGCTATCCGAGTACAGAACCAGAGTTCGAAACCTATCCAACTGCAGAGAGGTGTAAGACAGGGTGATGTTATATCCCCGAAACTCTTCACCGCTGCGTTGGAAGACGCTTTCAAGCTACTGGACTGGAAAGGATACGGTATTAACATCAATGGCGAGTACATCACTCACCTTCGATTTGCCGACGATATAGTCATTATGGCGGAATCGCTGGAAGACTTAAGCATTATGCTCAATGACCTCAATAGTGCCTCCCAACGGATAGGTCTTAAGATGAACATGGACAAAACAAAGATCATGTTTAATGTCCATGTCACACCTATGCCGGTAGTTGTTGGAAGCACTATGCTCGAAGTTGTTGACGAGTACGTTTACCTGGGACAAATAGTCCGACTAGGTAAGTCCAACTTCGACCGAGAGGTCAATCGACGGATTCAACTCGGCTGGGCAGCGTTCGGGAAATTACGACATATCTTTTCGTCAGGTATACCTCAATCTCTAAAAACTAGATTGTACAACCAGTGCGTGTTGCCAGTGATGACTTACGGATCTGAGACGTGGTCCTTCACTGCTGGCCGTATGAGGACGCTTAAGGTCGCTCAGCGAGCTATGGAGAGGGCTATGCTTGGAGTTTCTCTGCGTGATAGACTCAGAAATGAGGATATCCGCAGTAAAACCAGAGTTACCGACATAGCCCAACGGATTAGTAAGCTGAAGTGGCAATGGGCCGGCCATATAGCTCGAAGAACCGATAACCGATGGGGAAGAAAGGTTCTCGAGTGGCAGCCTCGTACCGGTAGGCGTAGTGTAGGGCGACCCCCCACTAGATGGAGTGACGACCTGGTAAGACATGCAGGAAGTCGATGGATGCAGGTGGCTCAGGACCGTGCTTTGTGGCATTACTTGGGGGAGGCCTATGTTCAGCAGTGGACTTGTGAAGGGCTGTAATGATGATGAATGATGAGTTTAATCTTAATAATTTTTTAGTTGAATGGTCTAAGGGATAAGATGGCTATCCGAGTACAGAACCATAGTACAAAACTAATCCAACTGTAGAGATGTGTAAGACAGGGTGACGTTATATCCCCGAAATACTTTACCGTTGCATTGGAAGACGTTTTCAAGCTACTGGACTGGAAAGGATACGGTATTAACGTCAATGGCGTGTACATCACTCACCTTCGATTTGCCGACAATATAGTATTTATGGCAGAATCGCTGGAGAACCTACGCACTATGTTCAATGACCTCAATAGTGTCTCTCAACGGATAGGTCTCAAGATGAACATGGACAAA
Organism: Parnassius apollo; assembly: GCA_907164705.1. NCBI lineage: Eukaryota > Metazoa > Arthropoda > Insecta > Lepidoptera > Papilionidae > Parnassius > Parnassius apollo. The sequence continues at coordinate 6,527,089 of CAJQZP010001037.1, forward strand.
ACAAAAGTCATGTGTAATGTCCATGTCACACCTATGCCGGTGGTTTTTAAGAGCACTTAGCTGAAGTTGTTGACGAGTATTTTTACTTGGGACAGATATAGGTCAATCGACGGACTCAACTCGTCAGGTTCGTTCAGCGTTCGGGAGATTACAACACATCTTCTCGTCAGGAATACCTCAAAACTAGTTGTACAACCAGTGCGTGTTGCCAGTGATAACCTATGGATCTGGGACGAGGTATTTCACTGCTGGCCGTTTGAGAAAGCTCGAAGTCGCTCAGCGAGTTATGAAGAGGGCTAAGGGGTTCAAACTTAGGAATGGGGATATCTGCAACAGAACCAGAGAGACCGAAATCGACCAATGGATTAGTAAGCTGAAATGGCAATCGACCGGCCATATAGCTCGAAGAACCGAATACCGATGGGGAAAAAAGTTCTCGAGTGGCAGCCTCGTACCGGCAGGTGAAGCGTAGGACGTTTCCCCACTGGATGGAGTCAAAACCTGGTAAGACATGCAGGAAGTTGATGGATGCAGGTAGCTTAGGACCGTGTTTTGTGGCATTCCTTGGAGAAGGCCTATGTTCAGCAGTGGACTTGTGAAGGGTTTTAATGATGATGAATGACAACGGCATTATATTAATATGATATATAAATAGAATGAACGTTACGGGTAGAATCCATCTGTCCATAGCGTCCATTCTATTTATTTAGGTACAGGTAGGGTGTAGAATTTTTATCGATATAATTTGGTACACTATCTCGTCCCTATTATTAGTTCCGTAGACGTGCACTTCTGCTGTCAGCGCCAAAATGGCGGAAATCAAATCGCTTTATCATGTCACGGTGTATAGCCAGTCCAGCGTACTTGTATATATAGAGGTCAGTGACTATGACCCATAACGAGGCCGTGGAGACTCTCAGCAGAATATTGACAGATACAAGAGAAAATGGTACATTGATTGGAGTTCTTTTAGCGGGAGACTTTTGTCAAACCTTACCGGTAGTACCGAGGGGAGCAAGAGCCGATGAAATAAACTCGTGTTTAAAGTCTTCATATTTGTGGCCTTATATTTGAGCAGACTCTTAAGACAAATATGATAGTAATGGATGAGGATGATTTCTTAAATTTACACATTGAATAAAACTATATTTACGGATTTTATCGCGTTTAGTTCACTATTTTAACTTATTTTTAATTCCCGACGTTTCGGGTACTTTACAGCACCCATGGTCACGGGGGGAGGGGGGAGCCGAGATATTTGACATCCCAATGTCGTAGTTAGCCCGGCTTCTTTCAATTTTTGAATATTAATTTGTGGTCAATGAGCTCACAGTACCTTGAAGTCTTGCGGTGGTATGCTTGGTTTTGGTGCTGCCATCTGCTTGGGATCCTATAATTAACAAAATGAAACCCAAACTCAAACATACCACTGGACTTCAAGATACTGTAAGCTCGTTGTGCGTAGATCGGATCAAAATTAATATTCAAAAACTGAAGGTGGCCGGGCTAATTATGACATTGGGACGTCAATCACCTCAGTCCCCCCCCCGTGAACAAAATCCGTAAATATAGTTTTATTCAAATATGAGAGTAATCTTGAAAGGTGATGCTACCGTTTGTCAGTTTGCACAGACTTTAATTCAAATAGAGGATGGAGATTATCCTACAGTAGATAGTAAAGTTATAATACCACCAAGTCTGGCCATAGTAGTAAATAAACTCTAGCAAAAATTACCGCCAAACTTTATCCTGACGTCACTATATCACGACAAACCCGTAGACTGATGACACAGCGAGCGATATTAACGGTCTTTTCCTAAAATCATTTGAAGAGGACGAATTCAGTTATAAATCTGTTGATTCAGTGATACAAGTTGATGATGCAGTAAATTACCCCGTCGTATTTTTAAATACCCCTAACAAGCAGGCCTTCCAGCTCATATTCTCACCATTGAACTGTGCGCACCAGTTATGTTATTGAGGAACTTAAAACCTCTTAAATTATGCAATGGTACTAGGCTACAAATAACAGCTCTCCATAAAAATGTTTTAGAGGCAAAATAATCACCGGATGTGTTTAATGGAATCGGTTTTCATACCACGAATACCTTTAATACTATCAGATTACCCCTTTGAGTTAAAAAGGTTACAATTTCCCCTGAAAGTGTGCTTCGCTATGACCATTAATTAAGCACAAGGGCAGGCATTGAAAATGGTTGGATTAGACTTAAGGGAGAGCTGCTTTTCTCACGGACCGTTTTTTTGTGGCCTGTTCGAGAGTAAGTGCAGCAACCATCATCATCATCAGTACAGCCCTTCACAAGTCCACTGCTGAATATAGGCCACCCCCAAGGAATGCCACAAAGCACGGTCCTGAGGCACCTGCATCTATCGACTTCCTGCATGTCTTACCAGGTCCTCATCCATCTAGTGGGAGGTCGCCCTACACTACACTTAGCGGTAAGAGGCTGCCACTCGAGAACCTTTTCTCCATCGGTCTTCTGTTCTTCGAGCTACATGGCTGGCCCATTGCCACTTCAACTTTCTAATCCGATAGGCTATGCCGGTCACTCTGGTTCTACTGCGGATATCCTCATTTCTAAGTTTATCACGCAGAGACACCCCGAGCATAGCCCTCTCCATAGCTCGCTGAGCGACCTTGAGCGGCCTCATACGGACAGCAATAAAGACCACGTCTCAGACCACGTACTGGTTGTACAATCTAGTTTTCAGGTTTTGAGGTATACCTGACGAGAAGATGTGTCGTAATTTCTCGAACGCTGCCCAGCCGAGTTGAATCCGTCGATTGACCTCTCCGTCGAATTTGGACTTACCTAGTCGGACTATTTGTTCTATGTAAACGTACTCGTCAACAACTTCGAGCATAGTGGCCCCAACAACTACCGGCATAGGTGTGACATGGACATTAAACATGATATATGTTTTGTCCATGTTCATCTTAAGACCTATCCGTTGAGAGACACTATTAAGGTCACTGAGCATAGTGCTTAGGTCCTCCAGCGATTCTGCCATAAGGACTATATCGTCGGCAAATCGAAGGTGAGTGATGTACTCGCCATGGATGTTAATACCGTATCCTTTCCAGTCCAGTGGCTTGAAAACGTCTTTCAATGCAGCGGTGAAGAGTTTCTGGGATATAACTTCACCCTATCTTACACCTCTCTGCAGTTGAATAGGTTTCGTACTCTGGTTCTGTACTCGGATAGCCATCGTAGCCATACTGTACAAACACTTTAGCACTTCGAAGTACCGACAGTCTACTTGGCACCGCTGAAGGGACTGTAGCACCGCCCAAGTTTCGACCGAATCAAATGCTTTCTCATAGTCCACATACCACAAACTAATAAGAGTACTAACGTACCACATACGCTAGGCAAAGTGGCAGATTGTACTCTTCGGTCTTCTGTACAATCTATTGTATAATCTGTATAATCTATGGTACTGAAGCATTTTCGGAAACTGGCTTGTTCGAGAGGCTGGAAGACGTCGAGTCTGCGTGAGAGACGATTCGTAATGACACTCAAAAACAGCACACCTGCACACGCGGCTCAGAAGGGAAATCGGTCTGTAGTTCTTCAAGAGAGGGTTGTCGCTTGTCGCCTTTCTTGAAGAAGAAAACCACCGCACTTCTGCTCCACGCCTCCGGATTAGTGCCACCATGGAGAACGGAATTGAAGAGCCCCTGAAGGACTTTAAATTGCAACAGGACGCGACGCGCTACTTATATCAATTAACTTACTTTGTTCTCGTAGTTGATTTCATCTTGTAAATTTGTTTGTAGTAAAAGTTGTTTGTTACATAGAAACTACATTACTTCATTCGAGTCCGTTAATTCTTATTCCTATCCTTCATTAGTATTCGTTAGTTTACAATATAACGTATTCGAACAAAACATTGGGCGTGGTCTCCACATCGGCCCCACAAAATAAATAAAATAAAATAAAAGTCGTTTATTTCGACCACAAGGATCATAGATGTTAGTAATGTTACGAGCTTAGGGTTCGTGACAGTAAAACTGCCGTTAGAATTACCAAAATTACACTTTTATTACCGAACACTAATTAAAACTTAAAAGACACTAATAATTAATCACACTGATTCACTTTATTTCGCTCCGAAGCTTCGCTTGTCTCGCCAAATTCAATACTGCCCCGATCGCGGCACGCAGCGGCTTTAAATACACCTTTTACACCGAAACATCCAGAATATTCCAGTAAATACAACAGTAATAATACAAATCTTAAAACTAATGTTAGTAAAACTTAAAACTATTTACCTAATTTTAAAACTATGTCTAAGACAGGCCTGATTGGTCAGCACGTGCATCACATGACAATTTTTAAGCTACTAACAGTCAAACCTGTTAGAAAATACCCTCAGGATACCATTGGAACTAGCCCGCACCCTGTGCACCAGGGATGTGCATTGTTTACGCATGGTGGTGTAGAAACAATCCACACGCGAATCCGTGAACATACCCGACGCATTACAATAACGAGGCAGACCCAACAGCACCCTGAATGCATTATTGTATTGAACACGCAGGGCATTATACTGCTTCTGCGTGTAGTCCACCCACAGACTGCTCGTGTACTCGTAAGAAGAATAATCAAGAATAATATATATAATATATATTATATATAATAATAAAGAAGTGCAGCTCTAAAGAGCGTTACTTTTACAGGAACTAAACAACGAGCAAATCTGCGAGCGATCATGTTCGCTCTAACAGACAATGCCCTGCGCTCTCTCTCTCTCTCTCTCTATGTCAGCATCATCTTTCAGGTCAAAGGATATCATATGACCCAGGTACTTAAACTGAAACACCCTTCTTAACGGGGTACCGTATAAGTTAATGGGTGGTACATATGAGGGCAAGGCTTTCCCTTTAGCCTGAAAGACCATGCATTCGCTTTTCTTGACTATAAATCAATCCGTGACTGCGGGCGTAGCTTTCACATATGCTCAACAGTTTTGCCAAGCCGCAAACAGGAGCACTCAGCAACACCATGTCATCTACGTAAATGATGTTGTTGAGGCATACCCCGTCAACATGACAACCGACATGTGTAAAGGTTGAAGAGCTTAGGGGAAGTTAAGCCCCCCTGTCGTACCCCGCACTCCAACCTATATGGCTGTGAATAGGTTTCGAACCATCGCACGACATTGACCTGGTTTCGATACCAAAATTTGAAGATCCTAGTAACTTCTTTGGGCAGTCCAGTATCTTTCAATTTTTTTCTTTCAATTTCTTTCAAGCTTTATAAGCCATAGGATATCGTAATTTAACAGGTCGAACGTCCACAAAACAGGCATAAATAGGCGTTCGTCTAACCGAATAGTTCTTCACAGTTTGCTTCAAACATAATATAGCCGACTCTGTTCATCAAGCTGGGCGTTAAGCAAACTGTCAAGCACCTTTGCAGCAACCGTGGCAAGTGAGATTCGCCTTTCAGACTTTTGACTTTTTTTCTGATTGACTTATCAGATATTTCCCCAGTCTTGTTCTTTACAATTGGCACCACCACAGTTCTCATCAGAGCCGCGGGCAAGTATGAATGCGATATACATACGTTATAAAACGTAGAAAGTAATCTAGGTAAGTGAGGACCCGCATGTTAAAGTTTAAGTACCGGTGTTCCACCCGCTTTCAGAAGCTCCGCTGTAATTCGATCCTCACTCGGGACCTTGCTGGTTTTAAGGCGCTGGAGAGATATTCTAATCTCGCTTAGACTGACGTCCGGGATCTCATCGGAATAGTGTCGGATAAGACTTGCTCTTGGATCGTTACTCACACTTGCGTGTGACTCCAACGATGATGTGTACAGCTGCCCATAGAACCTCTCAATCTCACTCAAAATCTCAGGTGTCCCGGAAACGATGCTGCCGCACTCAGTCTTCAGCTTTGACAGTTGGCTCTTTCTGACACACTGATTTCTGGCAAAGACTTTGGAGCCCTGGTTAGGCTCGATCGCTTCTTCAATACAAGGAGTATTAAAGTTGCGTAAGTCCCGCCGCATGCATTTGGAGATCTGTCTGTTCAGTTGCCTGTATTCTGTCAAATCTTCTGATCACTGCAGCTTCATTTCGCGTCTAACATCCATGAGATTAAGAGTGTGATCGGAGAGTTTTTGTGTTCTTTTGTGGCGGGTCTTGCAGAACTTAGTTCCGATCGCATGGTCAGTTTCCACGAGCTTCACATTCATATCGTCCACTGCATCACAGTCTTCTAGGCACTGAAAACCTGTTTTGTAATTCGAGCTGAAAGGTTACGGGATTTTGGATTAGCAGAGGGGGATGCGTCCCGCGTACACGAACGCGGAGCGTTGAGATTAGACGAGACCTCTCCAACTTAACATTTAGGTTCAGTTCAGTTCAGTTCAGCTCTAACCATTCGGTAATCGCTGCCTGTTTCCACCCTTGCGATCACTGAGACATCACTGAACAGTTGGTGTCTGGTCCTCATAATGAAGTCAATCTCGTTCTTTGTCGAACCATCGGGGCTCGAACAGGTCCACTTTCTGTAAAGTCGCTTCTGGAAGAAAGAGTTCATCATAATGATTCCCTATTTCTCCATGAACTCTGCCAGCTACTGGCCCCTTGGGTTCCGTTGCCCTATCCCAAATTTCCCTACTTTCAGCTCACCGCTTTCTCTTGTTGCCTAGTTTTGCGTTGAAGTCACCCATCAACACCGTATAGTGGGTTTTGGTGGAATGCATGACTAAGGAATATCCGCATACATTTTCTCCACCTCCTCATCGGCATGTGGCAAGGTTGGTGGGTAAACTTGTATGATCTTCAACCAGTACCGTTTGTTGATTCTGATTATATGGTACGCAACCCTCGTCGACAAACTCCCAGTCTTTACAACGTTGTTAACGACTCGTGGACGATAAATCCAACATTTCCTTGGGACAGATGGTCGCTCTTTCAGGTGATAAAACAAGTTGCCGGATTCGAGAATCACCGTGACCTCCCCCCTCTCTTCGGACCTCAGATAATCCTATAATATTTCAATGCAACTTGTTTATCTTTTCTTCCAGCTCCAGAATCTTCTCGTCAGTCCTCAGGGTGCGTGAGTTGTATGTTGCCAGCTTGAGTCGTTTTAGGTGGCAACGAAACTCCACCGGAGATTCTTAGCACCCTCAGCCCCGCCGTTACCATGGTTACCACCATAGCCAGGCATAGCGGGGCTGCCGGGGGGCCTTCTCTTCGTAACTCTCATCATGGGGGGTATATTGCCATAGTTGCCACGCTTGGCGAGCGGGTTGGCAACCGCAGTTTTTTGTTATATAGTTGCTGTTATCAGGAAGATGCTGCTGCCCATCTCCTGCCTGCCCTTTCCCTCTGTTGCCTTTTACGACACCCACGGGAAGTTATGGGGTAGTGGATGTCCTTAACCGCCACTACACGACAAGTGTAGTAAGTAGTCCGTTAATTTTAACACACGAGAGCCGTGCCATAAATGTTGTATGCAAAGAGGTTCTTAAATAAAAACAAACATTCCTTAAAACATGTTATTTATTATCATGGAGGCCAAAAACAAAGAAGCAATAAAAATGTCGTCAAAAGATGAACAACATTTTGTGGATCCGCATAGAATTAGTGAGGAAAGTGAAACTAAAGTGTTATACTGATGGTATTTAAGTATTTGTGGTATGAATATTGTTTCCCCTTGAACACATCCGGTGATTACTTTTGCCTTTAAGGATATTTAAAACTCGACGGGATAACATAACGTTACTGCATCATCAACTTGTAATTATTACTTGCATAAGCTTTATATAGCCTTTATATAGGTAGGCCTTTTGCAGCAAGCATAATTTCTTAGGAAATCAGAAATTGTACGCGGATGAAGTCGCGGGCAACCGCTACTAATAATTATAGTATTAGATCCTTTTTATTCCTAACCCACAGTGGCGAAGCTTCCATAAAAGCCGAAAAGCCGGGCTTGCCTTATTAAAACTGAATCAATCAATAATATCAATCAATAATATCAACTAATAAAATAACTCGTAAAATGTTTCAAGCTATTTCAAATTTCCCGCGCACTCCACTGTTCGACACATGTCGACCGATGACCTCGTATTGCCTTAGCGATACTGCTGCTATCATAAAAAATGAGTTTTAATAGAGCTAATAGTTGTCTCCCTCGCTCGCGTGGGCTTTTTTACGGGGCTTTCGAGAAGACGATCGCTATCTTTCTAACTTATGGCAAAATATTCTATAATGAAATATAACTACGATTGTATATATAGCAATTAGTATAGAGATTTAAAGCCAGGCTTTTGGGAATAAATTTGTTAAAAGCGGAGGCGTGCGGGCAATACGTTTGGAAGTTCATTTCACGTTTCAATGTTTATTTACTCTGTGTGCTTATCTTAAGCGATTTAATATTACGAGTTTAAAATTTATGCTTTTTTAAAGATTTTTAATGAAAATGGAGGATTATAGTGTTCCTTATGATGAATTGAAGTGTGTTAAAGTGATAATCGGAAAGGAAATCTTTAAACTTTGTTGAGATAATACACAAGGTTAAGAGTGTATTTCAGACTTATCAATTATCGCAATTAAAAACAGTTATTGGTACAGTTAAAACGTTCACCAACATTTTACGTGGACGTAATTAAATCTTTCCATAAGAAAGCGAGACGATTCCACTTATCTTATCTCTTATCCATTAGAATGTAAATAATTTTTTTTTAATTTTGTACATAGTTTGTTTGTACTTTGTTCGTGTTTTACTTTTGTTCATGTATTGTATTGGATGTAAATATTTTTTTCTTTCGCTTATACAAACCCAAACGGCTTTCTTCAAAGCCACCGAAGCTATGCAATTGCTCATATGTAATATAATCTATCTAGCAGTGGTATGCCTTCTGTGTGCTTTGTTAAACATGTCCTTGACAGCACTGAATATGAAACTGAAGCGTGGAGACAGATCAAGATTGGTGTATTTTTATAAAACTGCTAAAAACAACAATCTATATTTTTATCAATTTATATCTTGGGCTTGCCCTAGCTTGGAGCTCTTGCTTCGCCACTGCTAACCCATATGTATCAATGTCCAAAATAAAACTTTTTTTTAAGGTACATAATAAAGGTAAATACAGTTAAAAACAATTTAATTCCAGATTTTAAAAGCAGTGAATGGGCGGTAACAATAAAAAATATATTCTGCAACAATTAAGACTATGTTGAATGATTTAATATTACATTTCAGGTGAAGAACTCAGGGGTCCAGAGATAATATCGTCATCAATTACTGTCATACCATTGGGTTAAGTTGCCCTAAGAACTTCGCATATTATGAAGATTTTTGTTAAAAAATTCAAATCAGACTAGGCTGTATGGTAAAAGACTTTGTTACTTTAATTGTTGTGTCGTAACAACAACAATGCTGAGTTGTCAAAAAGTTGGCATAAATTCCATCTGTTGTATTTTGCTGGTGTCTATTTTCATAACTTACAACTTACAAGCACGATTTAATTGATATCAATGTGAGATTGGTAGTAAATACTTTCATTAAAAAAGATATTTGTATTACATATAATTAAGTATTATATAATAGGCAAAATGTACAAACATTATCGTAGTCCTTAAACAAAAAAAGCAGAAAATTATATATTATTGACTGTAATGTTTATTTTTATAAAAATTGTATTAGTTATTATAAATTTTTAGCTAACTGCAGCTGTAATCGCGTCTGATAAAAGAGTGTTTGTTGGCATAATGGTGTGAGGTTTCTTCTAAAAGTATAGTAGAAACATGGATAAGATAATGGATTCGCCAACTGAGGGAAGTCCTCTATCGGAGGCTGAGAGATTTGTGGAAAGTGAAACTGACTACTCTAGCATAAGGGGCAAGGTATGAAAGTATTTCAATTTCATTATTAAATTTCCTGCTCAATTGTACCGCCAAAATAGGAATTTTTACGTAAATTAAATAGTTTTTCGCATATATTTACCGCCTTAACATTAAATTTATCTAATGAAGAAAGATATGTATCTAAATAAATACTTTTAATTATTACCTTAATAGCATAAGCTGCTTAGCAAGCCTATGATTTCTTAGTATTTCACAATACATTTGAATATTGCAATACATACTGTAGTGTTGACAATTGCATGAAATATTACATCATTCAATTTTTAATATCATCAAAAACAAAGTACTGTTAATAATAAAGGTCTTTCTATAGATGTGGAGTTGTGGAAAATAGCCCATTGTAAACTAAACTAAAAAAGTTATTTCTAAAGTTTATAAATTTATTGTTTTTAATATTTGTTGTTTGTTTATAGTATTAATTAGATAACCTTAATATCAATGGTCTATGACAAGGCTGCTCAACTTTGTTAGTAGTCGGGCTAAATGCACGGTGACATTGACAGCGGGCCACTGATGGTTCCTATTTTAGTTACTTTTTAAGCTTGTGCAATAAAATTGTTGTTTATTAAAATAGTAAAACAAAGAGCATCTTTAACCAAAATCTAAGGAAATCTAAGGTTTATAATATTAGATTAATAGATTCAATTAATGAGATTTCTGAAATTTTTTCTGATGTAATAGTTTCTTATGTTTGACATCAATTCAGATGTTGACAGTAGCAAGTTATATAATATTTATTCTTTACATAATTAAAATTTGAAAAAAAAAACCTTTCACAAACAAATTTTAATCCGAAAATATTTAAAAATTGCAAAGCCAGACCACTTGTTGTAGTGTAAAGTCCTATGTAGGTACCGATTTTCATAAATCTGCAAAACCTTCAGAAGACTTTTGTGGTTTCGAAAACACTTTTTTGGCAAAAAGGTTTTTAAAAATAACCTGAAGGGATGTATAAAAATTTGTATATTATTTTGTTTTTTATTCTCAAAATCCTGAAATCAACTCTCAAATGATTATAGTAAGCATCTAACAAGCAAGTTGATAGTGGTGATATTGAGCTTCTTCTTTAAATGTTTGTGTGGGAAAACTGATTAATATATTCTCTGTTGTTAAATAATTAAAAACAGATTTTACTTTGCTTTGAATCTGCTTATCAAATAAAGCATATTTAGAAGTGAACAATCTTTGATTTGTAATTTGATATTGAAGTAAATATCAAAAATATTTAAGTAATTCTTAACATCAACACAAAATGCAAGATCATTCAACCAGGATGAATTCTTCAGTAAATCACTTTCTAAAGTTCTAAATCACCTCAAAAATTCCTATACCTGCTCTCAAGTTGAATCAATGTTTTAACATGTTGACTCTTGAAAGCCCTTGCACAGCATAGTACGGTAGTATCTCTCCATACTTGATAATTTTTTCTTAAAATAAAACTATTAAAATCTATGAAATGCTCTTTTTTTAAAAAAAAAACTTCATTTATGCAACACACTACTGGATCTATGTCTTTGTCCAACTTCATGCTACTTGTCTTATAATGCAATAATATGGCAAGTGGTAAAATTAAAAAATGTGTCCAACGGACTTCAATATAATTAAAATGAGAACAACAATAAATTAAATATGCATTATTAAGCATAACTAAAAATTACTAGTCAGCTCTAGATGAAGTTTATATGGGTACACACGAGAAATACCAGCTTTCAGATAATAAAAGAATCATCAAAATTGGTTCACTCAGAGAAAAGTTCTGAGGTAACACACAAAAAAAACACAGTCTAATTGAATACCTCCTCCTTTTTGAAGTCGGTAAAAATAGTGTTCACCCAATAGTCCAGGAGGAATCGGCGCATGAGTACCAAAAACTATACCACCTTAATTTTTTTATGCAATTCTTTTCAAAATGTCCTACTGATGATATAAATGCATGTTGCCAAGGGGCAACTCGGTGCCATGTTGTTTACACCGATTTTTTTCAATTGCAAGTAATTGTTATTTTCAAACGGGATTTTTTTTTAATTATTTGCTAAAATACGAATGAAAAAGATCCCATGACTTTTTTCGATAAAGTTAATATTTTTGGAGTTATGAGTTTTTAAATGTTAAAATCCCAAATTTGAATACTTTTGTCTCATTAAAAACAGATATTAATTATTTTCATCCAATCAAGGCTATTTAGCAGGAATTTTTTACTTTCCTTTTGCATGCCATTAAAAATTCGTCCAGAAGCTATAATGTGGCCTGTCCGCGTGCGGTTGATCAGCCTTGGTCTAAGAGTTACAAACTAGTTTTTAATATTCATAGCTTTTGCAGTGTTGTAAATGCCTTTACCCTTTTAAACCCTAAAAAATTGCACCTTATTGCTTAAAGTCAACCACCATTTTCACCAGAGCTTTACTATCATACTGCTAGATCCTGCACCTTTGCTATCTCAACACTGGGCAATGTCATGTGCTTCATGCTCTTTTTCAGTTCTTTCTTACACAGGGCTAATATACCACATCACTCATTCCTAATTGTGATTATTTGTTATTATGTTAAATACATTTAAATAAAATTTATTCTACTCTATTCATAAAGGTTGTCGAGGTAACCAAATTAAAAAAGCTGCTATTTGAACGGCACAATTTAGTAAAAAGGTTAGGCTGTTAACATAAAGGCTAGTTACGAGGGTGGATTGAAAAGTACTCGGCCTAACCAAGAAAATAAACACATACTAAATCAGTTATATTTTTATTTTTCTACATAATCACCATCAAGTTCAATACACTTTTGCCACCTCCCCCTTCCAAGCATTTAGACTGTTGAAAAAAAATGATTCTTCCTTAGAGTCAAAATATGCGTCTACAGCTGCTTTGACCTCGTCGTTTGTCAAAAATCTTTGACCTCCCAAGTGCTTTTTTAGGTTAGGGAACAGAAAGAAGTCTGATGGTGCCAGATCAGGTGAATACGGCGGATGCGGTAACAGTTCAAAGCCACAGTTGTGAATTTCAGCCATTGACTGTACTGACGTGTGAACACGGGTGTTATCTTGATGAAACAGGACTTTTCTTCTGAGCATTCCTTGACGTTTTTCTTTTATTTCCTCTCGTAAACGACGTAGTAAGGTGCAGTAGTAATCAGAGTTTATAGTCTGACCCCTTTCAAGATAATCAATCATAATCACACCTTTCGAGTCCCAGAACACTGAAGCCATCACCTTATTTGCCGACAAAATCGACTTAGCCTTTTTAGGGGGTGGTGAACCAGGTCTTCTCCACTGTTTTGATTGTTGTTTTGTTTCCGGTGTACAGTAATGAACCCATGTTTCGTCCATAGTAACAAAACGATTCAAAAAATCATCTGCATCGGCTTCAAATAACTCCAAACAGTCGCGTGATTAAAGTCAATCGCGTCCTTTTTTGTTCAACTGAAAGCAGTCGCGGAACCCACCTCGCAGACACCTTGTGGAAACCCAACTCGTTGACAATGATGTTTTGAGTTCGTTCATAAGAGATGCCTATAATCTCGGCTATCTCTCTAATTTTTAATCTGCGGTCTCCCATTATTAAATCAAGTACTTTTTAATATTTTCGTCAGTAGTTGCCGTCGAAGGCCTTCCAGAGCGGGGTTCATCTTTCACACTCTCTCTACCACGCTTAAATTCTGCTATCCATTTTTTGACGGATGAATATGACAGAGCACAATCGCCTAATGTACTGACCATGTCATCATGGATGGCTTTTGATGATAGCCCCTTCTTATGGAGGTACTTAATGACGGCACGCTGCTCGATTTGCTCCATTCGCGGAAATTATGTCCGATTACTTTGTTAATAAATTTATAAAATCACAACTAATTATCGCACATGTTTCGAACTTCACACAATGAACTAGTCTGAACTGAACTAAATAATGTGGTTAGATTTGATTTTTAGAATTGAATGGATCTGTGTTAGGCCGAGTACTTTTCAATCCACCCTCGTATGATTGTTGTCTGCAACATATTATGTCTAATATATAAAAATCAATATTTGTTTGTTCGTATTTTATGCGCTACATCAGATTGCGGTAGAACTTTGTCAACATATTGCTTGCACTTCTGCAAAGGTTATAGGCATAGTTGACCCAGTAGGTGGCGCTGTTGTAGAATTGAGATATCACCCGTGTGAAGTTAGGATAGATTGCTAGTATGAAATAAGTATTTCCTTTTACAATCAATTATATTTAATATTTTTATCTTCCATGTGACTTGTGAAGTTAGCATTTTCACTTTATTTTTAGATGATTCTAGTAAGTCCAACAGCTGACGAGTATGACCTGCTGAGAAAACAATTATTGGAAAGATTGGAGGCTGGAAACGGAGAAATTATATATGACATTGGACAAGGAGAAGGTAAATAATTAAAACTTATGATAATGAGTTACTAAGAATAGTCATCTTAAATTTACGTATATGTTTGTCACACCTTTAAAATATTAAAGTTAATGTCAGTACTAATATGAGTTATTGCTTAACCCCTTCTGATCCTGTACAATTCATTGTCAATAACATCTCTGGTATCTGCTTTTGGCATACATTAATTGGAATATTTTAAATGCTTAAGACACAATTCACAATGCACATTGTTTCATATCCCTATTGAATCCTTATAACAGTTTACAATGGAATCGACTTCTTTCCTTTAACACATGTATTATTCATTTGTACAAAATTAAGCTTTATTGTTGTTAAAATATACTGATGTGTGCAATGTTCATTTTCTAAAACAACAACTTTTAGGTGTACTGGCATAAAATTTATCTTAGTTCTATGCTTATTACCTACCTATTATATTATATTCCATTTGATAATCCATTGTCTTGAAGTACACAATCAATAACCCACGCCTACGCGCGCTTAACAGCCTCCCCTCATTTCTGAGAGGAACTAAAATATAAGATAAAATGTTCCCCGCTAAATTCCGCCAACTCCGCCAATGCTTCCATTGACTTGATTGTGACATTATTATGCTTTTGGCAAATCTCCTGAGTACAGCTTTTGTAATTTTTATCTACATAAATAAAATGTTTTTACATTTAAAGTAAGTCATAGGTAAGTAGCATAGAACACCTGCTA
This sequence comes from Parnassius apollo, assembly GCA_907164705.1. Lineage (NCBI taxonomy): Eukaryota > Metazoa > Arthropoda > Insecta > Lepidoptera > Papilionidae > Parnassius > Parnassius apollo. The sequence goes on from CAJQZP010001037.1 coordinate 6,542,101, forward strand.
CTTACCTATCATTTACTTTAGCTCTAACTTTTGAATCTATTGATGGATATAACATCTCTAAGAATAAACCAATTTCTTAAACGAATTTCTTTAAAGATTTACCCATACTCATTGTGACAGGCAGGTAAATATCCCCGATATAATTGATACCCTCACACTTCTTGCTGGTTCCTATCACAATTTAAATTCTATATTGTATGAATCTTCCGTCATCAGTCAATTACCAAAGTCTCATTCATGCCTTGCTTGCTTCTAATAAAATTCATCTGGTGATGAATTAATATCGATGAATATTGGCAGATGGCAAGGGTCTGACAGAGGACGAGTACAGCGCGTCTGTAGCGACGCTCCAGTCGCTGGTGAGCGGCGAGAGAGTGTCGTGTGTGGAGCTGCGGCGCTGGGACTGTGGCTCTGGACTCGTAGGACAATACCTGTTGCGCACAGAGCTTGACCATACTGACTTTATGGAGATTAGGTAAGTCCTTGCATGTCAAGTAATTTATCTAATTAGCCCATTAGGTACATATTTTATGAATTTCGTTGTGATAATGTTTGTCATATATAAATTTGCGGTGCTGCCAATAGACCATAGAAATAGAAATAGATTTTTTTATTTGGTATTAATTATAAATAATACTAGAAAGTCATTTTTATGTTTCATTTAGCACTGGTTCATCAAATATCTCTGTCCTGGGAATTACTATCATCCATAACCATCGCCAGAGCGGGAACTTCGGACGTTACTATTTGCCAATACTTTGTACTACTTGTAGTAGTATTAGGTCACAAATGAACAAAAAACACACTGACTGACTCGCGATAGATGATAATAACAAAGGAAAATTATAAATTGTTTTTATATATCGTACACAAACGAAGACAGGTAGGTGGTGTTGCTATCGCCCGAACCCCCTAGCTAAATCTTAACCTTAAGGAGAACCTCGGTGCGATATTGTAATACTGTCTTTGTTTAACAAAGTGGCACTAGACTACTACTAACTTGCGTTTGTTCGTAGTATTTACGGAATGAATAACTTTTGAGTACATACATTACATTTTCGGAATTGTATTGAGAGGTTTATTAAAGTTAATTAAGTTCCTTAAATTTTTGTCTTACAGACTATTGATTCTGACTCTTTGTTTTTAAATCGGATATTTGTTTTTATGGTCCTCTTGTGCTAACAATGACAGTATATATATTTAAGTATTACACACATACACACGTGTGTGTGTGTGTAATAATTAAACATACACACATTTAAAGAAAGGGAAAACTTTTGAAGTCAGCTGTGCGTAATTTTATTTTTGTTAAGTCTGCGCGCCTAGTTAAGAACCACTGCTAAATTTTTTAGTTAAGGTGCAAGCTGTGAAAATGTTGATGAGTGTTTGTGAGTGAGTGAGATGGCACTTGGTACGGTCGCAGAGTGGCGGTGGTGGGCAACGTGGACGCGGGCAAGTCGACGCTGCTGGGCGTGCTGACGCACGGCGAGCTGGACAACGGGCGCGGCCACGCGCGCCAGCGCCTGTTCCGCCACAAGCACGAGCTGGAGACCGGCCGCACCAGCTCCGTCGGCAACGACATCCTCGGCTTCGACAGCATGGGTCCGTCGCATGTTTTCATTTCGTTAACTATACCATTCAGCCCGGTATTTCGGGACCAAACAGAATCTAGAGACAGTTTAGGACTAAGGCTGATATTCAAATACACAAAAAAACAACAACAAAATTTGTAATAAGTCGGAGAAAAAAGTTTCATCGTATTTTGTTTGTTTAAAATTGAAAAAAAAAACTCTTTGGTTGTACTGTTTGTATCTGACTGGTTTTAAAATCAATACATATAGGACATTAAGAAAAAGAAAAATAATAAGTAAAAAACACTTTCCTGCCATTTTTCAATTGTTTTTCTGTCCACCACAATGAATGAATCTAAAAAAGATATGAAATTTTTTCCCCGACCTATTATATTTTATAGTATATGTGAAATTGCGAAACAAAAAAAAACTAGTGACCTTTTTAAATTTAACAATGACGTCGTCCATACATTCGCTGATAAATTGGAATTATCATCATTTATTACTGTAACAATCTTTATGGCGCCATTACACTTGGTCGTTAGCTCGTATTCGATTGCCTATGGAATTTGGACAAACGTCTTAGTGTAAATGAACGGAGTCGCGTACGTCCGCCTTCGTGCAATCTAGTCCAGCTTTCGTTTTGGTTACTGAGCTCGATATACTCGAGATACTCGGCGCAGAGTCGTTTGCCCGTATTCGAGTAAAATTTATTAAAATCGATAATCGAATACAAACAGATGCTGTATACACAGATTTCCAGAAAGCGATTGACAAAGTTGACCATGAACTACTTCTTAAAAAAAAATAGCATTTAATGGAATAAGAGGCAATCTGTAAAGGTGGTTTTCTTCATATATTTTAAATAGGACCTAGACAGTTGTTATAAATGACCACTCTTCCAATACAATAACAGTAACATCTGGTGTGCCACGGGGATCTATCGTTGGTCCGTTGCGCTTCATCCTCTTTAAAAATGACATAAACGAATATTTTAAGTACTCAAAATTTTTATTATATGCTGATGATCTGAAAGCTTATAAAATCATAAAAAATGTAAATGATTGTTTACTTTTTCAAGAAGATTTTAATAATTTGAGTATGTATTATCTAAAAAATAAAAATTATCTTAGTATCCCAAAGTGTCTTAGAATATCTTTTACTAAAAACAAATTTCAACTATACTCTCTGTGACAAACTATTGCATAGAGCCTCTTTTGTTCGAGATCTTGGTGTAATTTTGGACCAAATATTCCACTTCGATTTACATTTAGAAAAAATTATAAGCAAAGCATATCAACTGTATGGTCTTGTCATGAGATCATTAAACAAATTCAAAAAGCCTTCTACATATTTGTATTTGCTTAAGTCCTTGATTCAGCCGCAATTAAAATATACTTGCGTTATATGGGGTCCCTACTATGCAAAATATAGTGAAGCCATAGAAAGAGTTCAAAGCAAGTTTTACGCATCATGCATTATCGTCTTAAATATTTTACCCTTTCATATTATGATAAACTTCGTGTTAAATATAACTTAGTCACAATGAGATCGAGACGTTTATTATTGTAGGTTATGTTTTTGTTTAATATTTTTCATAATAAATTTGATTGCCCAGCGCTTCTAAACCAGATAGGATTAATAGTACCTCGCCATAATAACTTACGCAGTGCACGCCGACGATCTGTGTTCGCCGTTAGAGCTTGCCGTACTAATGCCGGCAAACGCATACCACGGCGACGGTTGTCAGTATATAATGATAAGTTTTTAGATATAGATATTTTTGCATCATCTTTACCCAAGGCCAAAAAAACTACCGCTACACTTAAAATAACATATATGTTAGGATTTTTTCTTTAATAATATGTTGCTTTTACTATGCATAAATATATTGTATAAGTTTAATTTTGTTTGTACTAAGAAAAACTAAGTAAGATGTGGATAACGTAGTTAATTGTACATCTAACCATTCAAATTCTAATTTAAACATTTATATTCTTTCTAATACTCATTGTACTATTGTTTGTTGTCCCAAATAAATTAAAAAAAAAAAACAAAGTAACTAGTGCATCGGGTGCCAGAATTCGAGTAACGTCTTTGGTGCACCAGAAAGAGGGCTAACGACCAAGTGTAATTGATGAGACCCCTTATTCACTTATTTAGACTCGAAAAATATATTACGATAAATAAAACAAGTATAAATGAAGAATTGAAATAATAAAATCAATTTTAAACTCGATGTTTTAAACAGATCCATCTTGTGGCAAATTATGGAATTTATAGGTTTCATAGTTATTAAACGATACTATGCGTATTGAGAAACGCAGTTACAGTTGACCAACGTTTATCCTATAAATAACTCTCATGAATTAATAGCTAATGGAAATATAACTGGAAACTTCAGACTGTCAGGCCTCAAAGTCATATCCTTTGCATCATTCCTTTTTTAATTCCGACAGGTAATGTGGTGAACAAACCAGACCATGGCACGCTAGACTGGGTGAAGATATGTGAGAAGTCGTCGAAGGTGATCACTTTCATCGATCTGGCTGGCCACGAGCGCTATCTTAAAACAACTGTCTTCGGCATGACCGGACACGCGCCCGACTTTGGGATGCTTATGGTAACTTGTTTTCTTCACATTACATATGTATATGTAAAGAATATTATATTTTTTCAATTGAATTCCAAAAAGCAGATAGATTATAATATTGATTTTGGATTTGATTGTCTTAAATTTGAATAACGCCACATTAATAGATCCTATCCATTCGAAGCCCGGGCCGGTCGCTGGTCTTTCATATAATTTTGCAACATAAAACATAACATAAATACTCACGCCTGTCACCCAGAGGGGTAGGCAGAGACTATAGACTTCCATTTGGCACGATCCTGACACACCTCTCTCGCCTCCTTCACATCCATACACCTACACATACATGCTCGTCGGTTAAGGGTATTCCTAATTTGGCCCGTTTTCAATAAATCCCCAATTTGGTCAATAAATTTTCTCCTAGGACGTACCTTTCCGACTCTGCCATTCACTTCTGCAACATAAATTTTCTTTGTAACTCTTTCCTCATTAATTCTTTCCACATGACCAAACCACCGAAGCATTCCTTTCTTAATCCTGGTCACAACATCGTCTTGCAAACCACACTTCTCTTATTACACAATTTCTTACCCTGTCGTTCAGATTCAGCCATAACATACTCCTTAACGACCGCATTTCTACTGCGTTGATTCTACTCTCGTGCTTCTTCTGCCACACCCTACTTTCACTACCATGCGTTAAAGTAGGGACCAACACAGCGTTGTGAATTGCCATACGTGCCTTTTTTGACACATTTTGACTCTTCACAATAGAGTGCAGGGTCCCATTTACTCTATTTCCCGCATTCACTCGTCGTTCTATATCTTTATCATATCTCCCATCCCTGCTAAATTTTGCAAGTTTTTCCTAAAATCCTAATTAAAACTGTACACTGTTAGATTGGAGCCAATGCAGGTATTGTGGGTATGACGAAGGAACATCTCGGTTTGGCGTTGGCTCTCTCCGTGCCGGTGTTCGTGGTCGTCACGAAGATCGACATGTGCCCGCCCAATGTACTGCAGGTAAATACGAAAAATTGATTTGTATAATCCCTAGTCCGGCCATAAGTTCTGTTACAAATGAAAATGCACTTTTTTAATGAATTAATGTACTCGTAATAATACTGAAACTTATATGTACATATTTATTAAAGTCTCAGCAAAAAATAAAAACAATATTCTATTCAAAATGGCCACCTTTGGCTCCTAGACAGGTCTTTAATCTGTCTGGCCACGAATCTATGGATTTACGCACTGTTTTCATGGGAAATTTCGCCACTGCTTGCTCCAGAGATTTTTAGACACAATGTCGCCGTGTCTGAGCAAGCCATGTCCTCTAAAACTGACCATAATTTGTAGTCTAAAGGGTTGAGGTCTGGGCTAGATGAGGGCCAGTCTTCAGCTCTTATAAAGTCCGGAACGTTGGTTTCAAGCCAGGCTTGGGTAGTTCGTGCCTTGTGACCAGGTGCAGAGTATTGCTGGGAAGACACGGTACATTTTTAAAAAGTGTATTGCTGAGAGGTTTCACAACACGATCCAAGACTGTCTCTTGATACACTTTGGCTAGTTTTCACTTTTTTTTTTCACAAAAATGTAGCTTTGTGACGCCTTGATAAGACACGCCCCACCAAACCATCACTGACGCAGGATCATGACCACGTTGTACCTTTCCGACCACTTAAACGGCTTCTTTAAAACTATGAGCGTATACTTTATCATTTTGCTTATTCTAGTGCTCTTCAATCGTGAAAATTTTTTCATCGATCCACTCTCTTCAATTGTAAAGATTGATTTAGGGATGTCCTTTTGTCCTGTCAGGTCTTGTTTTATAATACGCAATAGTGTCCTAGCGGGAATCGGGATCGGGATTTCGAAGAATTCTGGCTTTAACAGCATTAACAGCCTTTACAGTTCTAACAGCACGCGACCGCCCCGATCTTTTATGGTCTTCGATAGAGAAAGTGTTGTTTTATCTTTTGATAGTAACTATATACGAACATACAGATACCAAACTTTTGAAGTGTCTGGAATATGACCGACGGCTCCATACCCACTTTGTGCCAGGCGATCACCGCAATCCTATTTTCTTTAACACCCCATTCCATATTGTAATTTGATAATCAACACGAGAAAATATGTGAGATGACGCGAAATCAAAAGAACTTTTAAAAATAATGAACGCGTTCCAAATTCAAAATAATTAAAAAGTTGAAAAAAAAGTTTTTATGTAACAGTATTTATGGCCAGACTCGTTATACTAGATGACTTTTTTACCGTCTGGAAAATTATATGGTGTTTTGTGTAAATGGAATAGAAGCTATCCTCGAAAATATTTGTAAAATATAACTAATAGGCAAAATTTACTAATATCCAAAAAATACATAAAAACAATCCTACGGATTTTGCATGAAACTAAAAATAGATAATATTATTTTAAACGGCGCGGCATAGCCTACGATCGCTAATGAATGAAAGTTATAAGCGCGAGCGAGACGCATGCACATTTCTTTCGTTAGACATTCATCATCGTTTTGTAGGCACCAGGCGGCCGAGTACAGGCGGCTGACACATCGTTCCAGCCAACATTTTAAATCAGGCGTATTCAACAAGACCTAGCTGCAATACTTGCCTTTGTAATCATCATCATTACAGCCCATCACAAATCCACTGCTGAACATAGGCCTCCCCCAAGTAATGCCACAAAGCACGGTCCTGAGCCACCTGCATCCATCGACTTCCTGCATGTCTTACCAGGTCGTCACTCCATCTAGTGGGAGGTCGCCCTACACTACGCCTACCGCTATGAGGCTGCCACTCGAGAACCTTTCTTCCCCATCGGTTATCGGTTCTTCGGGCTATATGCCTTTGCAATGCTTGCAGCTAAATGTTTTTTGTTACGTCACCATTTAGGAATGAGATTATTGACGTGCAACTTGAATGACGTTACAATAAATTGACTAAAACGACAAACAATGTCGGTATTAATGACAACCCACTTTATTTCTTCGTTTTGTAATGCATGGCACGTAAAATTCAGCATTATTAGCAGCATTGTAGAACGCACAAAGCTGATACATTACATGAAGTGCATTACAACTAGGCGTTTATTGATATGTCTTATTTCTTATTTGGCTGCCACATACGTTCGTGCCGACCGAATGCAGCCGAAGCCACTCCCGCCGGAACCGAACACCATTCATTTCAGATTTATATTTTTGTGATTTAGATCTTTTCTTCATACTTTTACGGACTTAGAACCGTCCAATATGCTGTAAAAGTAAAGTAAAGTTACAGCCGATATACGTCCCACTGCTGGGCACAGGCCTCCCCTCATTTCTGAGAGGGTTTTAGGGCAAGGAAGTGTCCCCAAAGAAAGAAATGGCCCCGAGTTCCCGGCGCCCCTTTAACAGGGCAGGGGTGCGAAGAATCTCCGGGAGGAAAACCGGTGACGAGGTTCACCACCCGTCACGTGCTGTCTCCCGGAGGGGCGAAAAGTGGATTGCAGAGGCCCGTCTGGCTACGTTGAATGTATGTGGAGCGATGAATGATAAAATGGATGAAGTATGCGATATGATGTAGTAAAGTAAAGTAAAAGTAAAGTTACAGCCTATATACGAGTACGTCCCACTGCTGGGCTCAGGCCTCCTCTCATTTCTGAGAGGGTTTAGGGCAAGAAAGTGTCCGCCGCGCTGCCCAAATGCGTGTTGACGAACTTCACATGTCTTCGAAATATTTTTTTTCTTATTCCTCAGACATGCAGGTTTCCTCACGATGTTTTCCTTCACGCCGAGCACGTGGTAAATCAACACTTAAAATTGCAATTAACAATTTCATTGGTGCCGGCGGAGATCGAACCCGGGTTACTCGCGTTCTGTTATATTTACAGCTAGCGGTAACCATCTGAGCTACCACGGCTCACAACATGCTGTAGTTGAGTAGAATTACATGTTAAATTTTATCTCGTATTATAATGAATTTATAAACAATTTCTCATAATAATTTTTATGCCTATCCTATACTGCAACATCTTGGGTATTCAAAAGATCGGAATCAACTTATTCACAACTACACTAATTGTATTTACAAGATTATATTACATTATTATTATTTAGATAAAAACATGCGTGCAGCTCACATACGCGACAGAAGTGAAACCTTCAAATTAAATGAAATATAAAATACAAATACTTTAGGGCAAATGATTTATTTAATATTATAGTTTAAACTACAAGTTCGGCATAAAATATAAGAAAATTTAGTTTTATAATAAATAAATGTAACAATCCTTTTAATATATATTAGACATATAGATATATATTTTCTTTCAAAAATTATAATAGCGCCACCTACTTCATTCTATAGGTAGTCACTTTATCGAACAACTGATTGACACCCAAGGTGGTACGTAAAATAGACGCTAGATGGCCTGTGTTTTTGAAATCATGAATTTTTAATGAATGTTTTTTTATATGGTTAATTGTTTTTGTTAATTTTTTTTTTACTGTTTACTGCTGCTGCCACGTGGCTGCCATTTCTATATGAAAATCATAGATTATGAAAAGTGAACCATTCAGATGGGAAACGCACGAAACTACCTACTACCGGTTTTGATGGTTCTTTTTTATTCAAATTAGTATTACTTGGACTTATTTATTTTGTTACTTATTTTATTTAAACGACATATTATAATCCAACAATATTTAAAATATCTAAAGAAATCTTTGACATTGTTAATGTACTTTTAAATGTACGACACATCCACTAATTTTTACGACGAGTAGATTAATTTCCCTTTGAATGTTTATTAGCTTTTCGATATACCTCATATAGTACTAAGTAATCACAAAAGGATTTATATCAATTTTACCTATTACGAAGTTGAGGTTTGGCAGTTCTTCGCTGCTTGTTTATTCCATAAGCACACGACACCTTCGTACCTTGTTAAACAAAACGCGTAAGCGACGCCGTTACTGCGGCGTTTACGACTTTTTCTCTCGAGCATTGAGCTATAATGCTTCCTATCTCATTTTCTCCCACGTTAAATCTTATGAATGTATGTGTCTGTGTCTTTTTAATGTAGCTTTTTCTTTTCATAGACTTTCAAGTCACAACGATGCTAAAGAAATTTTCACTTCAAAACCTTTTCAGACACTTGATATCATAGTAATTGTTCAAAATGTCTACCGTTTCTTTCTAAACACACTACACGTACAAACTAGCACGTCGAAGCGTGTCTTTATATCTATTATACTTTTCTATTATACTCTGCTTTAAATCACTAACACTGTGCTTCTTCTGCGTACACTAATCGTTTTAATTCAACCCATATTGGACCAACGATGTGGTCGTTAATGATTGCCGCCCTATTTTAACACAAAAACGAATTTGATGAACATGTTCGTTGATTTTGTATGGGTTTTGGAAACTCCACCAGTGCTCATTGTGCACGTTGTAAATTCGAACGCGGGTAAATATCAACTCGTCGCACCGTTTAGACGGACAAGTTTTCACCAGACAAGATATAAAATCTCACCATTGCTAGGTCTCGACATTAGACTATTTGTACATGTTTACGATAACTATCAGCGGGCGGCCGATACAACGCGGAAACAATTTATACGACGTCACGTTTTTCCAGACGGTAAAAAGTCATCAGTATGTATATGCTATAGATCAGTGGATCAGTAGGCTAAATTGGTAATGGGCTCGATTTGTAGCTTGATAAACTGACAACCGACGTGTAAAAAAGGTTCTCGAGTGGCAGCCAGTACTAGCTAGTACAGTTTTAGACGATTCCCCATCTGGTGGAGTGACGACCTGGAAACAAATTGCTCCATCTCCCTCTCAGAAATCAGAGTAGGCCTGTGCTAAGCTGTGGGACGTATGTAGACTGTATCTTTATTTGTTTAAATAAATCCATACAATTTATATTAACAGCGTCACGTAAGGTTATACGCTTGTGGCTTATGAATTCCTTATGAATTCAACCGAACATTAAATAGTTGAGCCACTTGAACTTTCACCGCTAAACAGTGCCATCCATTGTTGGGTTCCAGTATGCAGGGTTAGAGATCCAATACATGCTGGGAGGCATTTCATCTTAGTCCACAGGGATGTCAGTGCAACTGTTAGCTGATTTGTCAGTCTTATATGATTTCCAAAATAAAAGTAAGTTATACCAAAATGGTAGGCTAAGATGACTTTCTACATTTGTTAACGCTTGTAGAAATAATTTAAACTACTACTGACTAAAGTTGTTCAATACGACTATAGGTCAATAGCACGCTACAGACTATAAACTATACATTTCTAGCACGCTATTAAACACGCTATGTTATAGCGCGCTATTTATAAGAAAGCGTGTGGAAGACCAGCAAGCGCGTAAAGTTTTGCAGCACGCTAAATTTCGTAGCACGTTGCATTACATGTCGTTCGTTTGATAGACCGCGTGTCTTAAAATAAAATAAAGCAATAAAAAACAATGAACACTGTTTTATACTTTTCAGGCTTACGATGATCTATAATCGATGTAAACGTTATTTTAACCTTAATGTAAATTATAAATCAATAATAGAGTATTTAAAATTTTTTTTATTGTATATACAAAAATAAATTTTTTACATTTAAAAACATTAGTTGGCTACTTTTGTAGCAGATAACTGTGTCCTTCGATTACTTATAAATATACAGTATACCCTAAGTAAATAACCGCTAACACTACATTAGGTCGCGTGCGATGAATAGCGTGCTGCTAGAGTAAATTTGCGTCACACGTCCACTCCCAACAGTGCTGCTGCTAGAACTAATTGCCGCTAGATGTGAATAGCGCCATGGCAACTAGTTACATATTACGAGCTATGCGTTATGGAAAGATAGCGCGCTATAATATAACGCTATGCGCTATATTAACCACCATTACTACTGACACGTGGTCACGTGACTTAAACTTGAAATATGTCATTCCCATTCGGTTTTTTTCGTGTAGTGGTGGCGTAAGAATCCGGTGCCCAACATCTTACCGTAGATTAAACTACTTTTACGGATTTTATCGCGTTTAATTATACTTTTTATTATTTTTATTTTTAATTCCCGACGTTCGACGTTTCGACGGGGGACTGAGTTGAGATGGGTGCTGGAAAGCACCCGAAACGTCGGGAATTAAAAAATAATAATAATAAAAAGTATAATTAAACGCGATAAAATCCGTATAAGTAGTTTTAATCAATGTGTAGTGTTCGCGTAAATGTAAGAAATCATTATCATACCGTAGGTTTCGTAAGAGGTGACAAAGCGATACTGAAACAAAAGATGGGCTGTAGCATCTTCCTCATAACTACTTAAAATAATAATAAACTGCTGTTACCAAACCAACCAATTAAATGAAAAGGTAATGCCTATGTTCAGCGTTGGACTGGCTGGACTGTAATAAATTATTGAATGAATTTATATTTATAGTTTTCTACTCTCTGGGATTACGAATGTAGAAAGTCATTCCATAACTTATGCAACTCGTACATTTGTTTTCGTAGCATAACATTTTCCTACGATAACACAGGACAACCTGAAGCTGCTCATCAGAATTCTGAAGTCCTCGGGGTGTAGGAAGGTGCCTGTAATGGTGAAGACGAAGGACGACGTCATTGTCAGCGCCACCAACTTTGTTTCGCAGAGGTATGAAAGTGTATCCATTTTATTTTCACTTAAGACAGAAAACTTCATCGCTCATGTATATTGATCTGAAATTGATAAATAAATAACTATTAGCGATAATTGCAGTAAATTAATATGAAAAAATTGGCAACATTCTGTGAATCGATTCTAGAAATCTAAGAATTGAAACAAGTCACCATAAAATTTGCCAAAAAGAACCTCTGAGAAATAGTCAGGTTTTTCCTTAGGTTGAAACAAACTTTTCTATTTTTAAATTTTTCATTTTTTTTTTTTTTTTTTTTTTTTTTTTTTTGAATAAAATGTGTCATTTTTTAATAATTCCGAATATTGTATTATATTCTGAATTATTAAATTATACATATATAACGAGGATTTTCTGGGATTAAGATTGTTTCAAAAAACTCAAAAGAAAATGAGCACACGATTTACCTGATATTCTCCATTAAGAATGATATGACACATGCTGTTTCACGCTGGTATTCTGTACGAGTATGAGGAACACTGGTTCTGACATCTTCTGGCACACTGGCATATGATAAGCCATAATACGCCTTAAATGAAAATGAGATGAAGGAAACCCTTACATCGGCACTATACAGTATATATAGTGGTAATAATATTAGGGACGCCGCATGTTTTACTTTAATTTCTATTTCCTTTGTAGGCTGTGCCCTATTTTCCAAGTATCAAACGTGACTGGCGAGAATCTCGAGCTGCTGACCATGTTCCTCAACCTGCTGAAGACCCGCATGCCTTCGCAAGATGATAAGCCTGCCGAGTTCCAGATAGATGACACCTATTCAGTACCTGTGAGTTTTCTGTTATATAACCATATTTTACCGTTCCTATTTCATCCCATGCGTAATATAAGATTTTGCGCATTCTGGCAAGAGTCCTAACTGGACTTTGTTGTCTTAAAAAGCACAAGTCCATCCTGGGACTAAGCAAGTCAAGGATGTGTCGGTTCTGTTCCATAACGGAAGAAACGCCTCTACACATCCTAACTGATTGCGGACCCTTAATGCGCAAACGTAACACTCATCTGGGAAACTACTCCGCCAGGGAGAAGTGAAATTGCTCACGGCTAAGCAACTCCTTCTATTCATTGAAGACATAAGGCTTAGCAGTGAACTATAGCCATAGCAGCGATCACAATAGATCTTTTAGGTCGCAGTGGTACTGGTCTCTTTCCCTAGACCTGCACAGCTGCTCGCAATTAAAAAATAATAAGATTACTAGCGATCCGCCCTGGCATCGCACGGATGATTTATGGTTCCCGACAACAGCGCCACCTACCGGGTCCAAAAGTGAATCTAAACTATTCTCGAATCAACTTAATCACACACACAAAACTTCATCAAAATCAGTCCAGCCGTTTAGAACAAGTTCAGTCACATACAGAAGAATTATAAAATATATTGTAACCTGCGGGTTGAGTCAAAATGCCGATTAGGGTGAGAAATGGATGTATTTTTCCACACACACAGCAAGTTTATAAATACTTCGACCAAAAGCGCTAAGCTTATTCGGTGAGGTCTTTAATAATCGCGGTTATGTCGTAGGTGCTCGTAGTCGCTTCCCGGAGTAGAGTTCACTTTCGCGTTCCCGAAATAACTTACTCTCCGATCACCGGCACCCGTTTTTATAGTCAAAGAAATATAGAACTTTCTAGAACATTTCAACAGAAAAGTACTAGAACACTCGAGATAACATAACGATAACAATGTCCAAATGAGAAAACTTATACTCGTAAGGTTGCTTTTTTACTGCATTAATACATATTTTTATAGCATTATCTATTTTTTGTGCCTACACATTTTATTAGAACATTCTTGGGCAATGTGATGTAATAAGCAACTGGCTCTCGTTTTATATACATAAATTCAGGAATGACCAACATTTAAACCCAAAACAATTATAGACCATAAAAACAAATATTCCATTCGTGATTCGAATCCTATAGGCTATACTAATCGAATGTTTAGCCACTAGCTAATAAGCCGTCAAAGAAAATAATTACTTCTTGGCCTCCAATACCAGTATACCATATACGTATGTAACAGATGCAAATAACCCATATAGTCTGGTAGCTTAGATACGGTCGCCTTTTTGGCGCGCCAGCTTGACTTGCCGCATCTTTTCAAAGGCGCCGCCGCGACAACAAATGGTCGACGTGTGCGGCGTACTCCAGGAAAATTTGACATTTTAAAACGAAGCGCCGTAATGAAAGTTTCTTTGCTACCTAACTTGTGTTTATTATTTAAATTCGTATTTTATTACAATTACCATATAAAATAGAATACTATTTTAATCTTTAGAAAAACTATTTTAATCTTAAAATAAAAAACCATTTTAATCTTAAAATAGAAAAACCATTATTTAACAAACACAATACAAAATAAATAATAAGTGCGCCTGCAAGTGTACCGACACTATCTAAGCGAACGGATTAACAGCGACAGAAAACATCGTAAACTGTGCAAAATATCTGGTACTGTAATCGTAAATCCACCTATTACAAAAAATAGTTGTCGTTTGTGAATTTGATTATAACTGGCCATAAAAGAAATAAATGCGGGACTCAAAGCAATAAATTTTGTAAAAAATATGCAGCTCGAAAAAACCAGATATGGTGGTTGGTTCGGCGAGAAGTAACTAGAAAAATCTGGTATATGCGGAAGGCCTACGAGGCGAACACGCGGTTTGGCTATTAGGTACTCTCTTACGATAAGTCAAGAGGCTGATTCAATTTAAATAGATAAGTTCGAAGGACCAGCGAGTAATTGCTTGTTCAGAAACCTTGAAGTTGTTCACCTGCGATTTTCGAATGGGAAACGGTGGCGCTCCACACTCAACAGCTGCATTGCGATGATGCCTTCTGTGGGTACCTATAACATTTTATGACAACACGAGGGACGCGGCGACAGAAAAGGTGCGGAGCATCTCGTAGAAAGCGACGCTAACCAGGTTTTCAGCGTAGAGCTATGCTCGCAGTACGTTAGATTGGGTGATGATGTTTCACGAATTCATCACCATGCGGTGCGCGTACATGAAGACGGCATAAGCGGTGCGGCCGTACTGCCTGAAGCGTGCGGCGACAGTGAATGTGAATGTCTAGGATCGATAAAGCGTATGCTCTTGCCTAGCGTAGCGCGACGACATGCGAGTCAACAAGGTCACGAAAACAATTGCCGAGGTGAAATAGACTATTTAAGATAAGTTGCCGAGGTGAAATAGACTATTTAAGATAAGGACAGACAGAGACCCATCGGCGCGCCCATTTATAATGGAAGGGGCTTTTCTAGCTGTGTGTTGTTAAAAGCTCATAATACATTGCCTGTATGTATTAAACAGACAGATCTCCAAATACATACGGCGTGACTTACGCAACTTCAATACAGTTCGTATTGAAGAAGCGATCGAGCGGATACAGGGCTCCAAAGTCTTGGCCGGAGATCTGTCTGCCAGAAAGAACCAACTGTCGAAGCTGAGTGTGGCAACATCATTTCCGGGACACCTGAAGTTTTGAGTGAGATCTAGAGGTTCTATGGACAACTGTACACGACATCGTGGGAGCCATACGCAAGTGTGAGTAACGATCTAAGAGCAAGTCTTATCCGACACTATTCCGATGATATCCCGGACGTCAGTCTGAGCTAGATTAAGAATGACTCTCCAGCACCTTAAAAACGGCAGGTAGGGCTACGATGGCTATCCGAGTACAGAACCAGAGTACGAAACCTATCCAACTGCAGAGATGTGTGAGACAGGGTGATGTTATATCCCCGAAACTCTTTGCCGCTGCATTGGAAGAGTTTTTCAAGGTATTGTACTGGAAATGATACGGTGTTAACGTCAATGGCGAGTACATCACTCACCTTCGATTTACTGACGATAGCCAGAATTATGGCAGAATTGCTGGAAGACCTAAGCACCATGCTCAATGACCTCAATAATGTCTCCCAACGGATAGGTGATTATGTACAAAACAAAGGTCATGTTTAAAGTTTATCGACGGATTGCAGTCGGCTGGACAGCGTCCGAGAAATTACCACACATCTTCTCGTCAAGTATACTTCAAAACCTGAAAACGAGATTGTACATACAAGCAGTGCGTGTTGCCAGTAGTGACTTATGGATCTGAAACTCGGTCCTACACTGTTGGCCGTATGAGGACACTCAAGGTCATTCAGAGAGCTATGGAGATGGCTTTGCTTGGGGTTTGATAAACTGAGAATGAGGATATCTGCAGTAAAACCTGAGTTACAGATATAAACCAACGGATTAGTAAGCTGAATTGGCAATGGGCCGGCCATGTAGCTCGAAGGACCGACAACCGATGGGGTAAAAAGTTTCTCAAGTGGCAGCCTCGTACCGGTAGGTGAAGTGTTGGGTGACCCTCCACTAAATGGGGTGACGATCTGGTAAGATACCCAGGAAGTCGATGGATGCAGGTAGCTCAGGACTGTGCTTTGTGGCATTTATTGGGGGAGACCTATATTCAGCAGTGCACTTGTGAAGGGCTATTATGATGATGATATAAATAATGATATAACGTTGTTGCAGTTTTGGAAAATTTTATTTGAAATTATTATTAAGTTTTTATTTGAAATTATCCTAAATTGAATGTCATTTATTTTATATTATCCTGTGTGTGCGATTCTATTCACAAAGTTTTTGCTTACTGTTTACTTTGTTAGTGACACGCTTTCTACGAATAAATGAATGAATGAAAATTACTTTATTGTACACTAAAAACATATGAGAGAAAAAAAATTAAAGGTACAATTAATGTTAAGTCAATAACTACACGACGAAAATTATGATTTCAATAATGGCTTAGGATCTGCATAACAAGTAAAATAAAATAAAAATATTTTTGCTTATCAACGACGTAACCTATGACTGTCACAGAAGGGAAGGCCGCGAAAAAACGCGCGACTAGGTAGCTAAATTTGTAACCGACAACGCTTATGAATGTATGCGTGCGTAGTAAAACAGTAGTCGTTAGATATTTATGAATGACAATCAGTTCATTTTATGTATTACGATGCATTCTGAATTTAAAAGATAAAAAGGGCATAATATTTTAGATCTTTTTTTACTATTTTTTTATATAACTTATTCGGAAACTTCTCTGTGAATTTGACATATATTGCAAAATAACCCCTGTATAAGCCAGGCAGTTTTGGGAAGCCAGAAGGTGCCTTCCCGACTCGCTTAGTTTAAAGTCTATAAGGTGTTATATGTCAGGGCGTGGGCACGGTGGTGTCGGGCACGACGCTGGCGGGCACGATACGGCTGAACGATACGCTGTTGCTGGGGCCGGACGCGCTGGGCCGCTTCGTGCCCGTCGCCGTGCGTGGTATCCACCGCAAACGCATGCCCGTGCCCGAGGTGCGCGGCGGACAGACCGCCAGCTTCGCGCTCAAGAAGGTACGCTACACCACCACATACTGCCACACACCACCACCACATACCACCATACCGCACCACATCCACCGCAAGCGCATGCCCGTTGCCGAGGTGCGCGGCGGACAGGCCGCCAGCTTCGCGCTCAAGAAGGTACGCTACACCACCACATACTGCCACACACTACACACCACCACCGCAGTGGCGTAGCTACCTTGCGTGGCACCCGGTGCGGAAGTTGGTGGTGTCACCCCATCGAATGTTAAATTTTATATGATAAAGGACATGGATCATTTATTATTTATAATATTGAAGAAATAACAAAACACAATAATAACTAAGACAGAAAAGGAATTGTTATACAATTAAAATTTCTTCTTTCTAGCTTTGACAGCTGCCAACTCAGCAATAACTTCATCGAAATTTATAATTTGTATTGCCTCGTGTTCGATGGCTAATATACCAAGATTGCTAAGCCGCGGTTGGGGCATTGTTGCCTGCAAATAATTTTTTTATTAATTTAAATTTACTGAAACTCCTATCACATGAAGCTACGGACATGCAAACCGTCATGAACAATTTCAGTGCAATCATAAGATTTGGAAGAGATTCTGTAAAATCCCATTCTACAATAAACTTTAAAAAATCTAGAGA